>SNQJ01S0006133.1:4455-59578 GCA_010110895.2 Picea sitchensis | reverse complement strand
TCCCCCCACCATCAAAGGTGAGTTTGGACAAGAGAGAGACTGTCTTGTTGGGAATATTAGGTAATGAGAAGTGGAAAGCATGTTCCAACATAGTGATTTGGAGAGCCATGGAAAATTAATTAAATTTGAAACAAAGACTCCTATAAGGCTAGCTTGTCAGTCTGACCCTCCTTCTAGCGCAATTTGTTGATGGACGAAAATGACTGTCCGTCAATTGGAAGAACGAGTCTAGTCAGGGGTAAATAACCCAAGCCATTTGGTGTAACTCATTCTAACAAGTTTAATGGCTCCATTAGCCAATCTAAGAATCCTAAAAGAAACAAATAAAAGAGAGAAATAACTAACTAATTACTAAACACTATATATATATGTACATATGTTCTAATGTAACTGTAGTAGTTGTATTTAAGCAGAAGATATACAAGTCTCGTTTATTTACATGATTTACGAGATGCAAGCTTTAATCGAAACTTACGAAAATCAATGGAAAAATGATTGCTTCTGGGAAGCAGATAAAGAAAGCAAATAAAAATATTTATTGTTTTTCCTTTATAAATTTAAAGAATCTTGCAAAAAAGTTAATAAAACATGAACATGTGGATAGTCAAAGCTGAACCATACATTCTAGTTTCAATGATATGTAAATGACAGAAAAATACAAAGAAGCTATCATGTCAGTGAATTAGTGAGGTGTATCCAAGCATTTGCATGAGTGGTGAACATCCAACCGCCATGTCCAAGAGAGAAATCTGCAATGAACCTTATGACCGTTCTAAATAAATTCATAACATGTATTGACAACTTAGGTTTTAATGACAGAAAATGAAACAAAAACATAAACCTGTGATTTCATAATTATACATGATTACATCAAGATAAATCTGGAAGCAATCTATGCATTTTATCATTCAATTTAAAACTCAAAGATAAATCCCATTATTTAAATCGAAGATATAATCACAGCATTTGTATTTTAATGAAGAAAATGATAGATGGTATTTATAATATAAACCTCCTACACATCACAGATCATTTAATCTAAAGATATCAGACCTGCACATGTAACATGATTAAAAAAAACAAACATAAATAACAACATTATAAACAAAATGCTAAATCCAAAATGCATATATGTCATTCTATTAAGTTTTTGGAATCACTTGTCTATTCCGTAGTACTGGAAGAATTTTTTTGGATAATAGACTTTAAAGATTGGAAAAATTAATACATAAATGATAATAATTAACCATGTATTGATAAAAAAGACTAAAGCTATTTAAATCAATGCATAATCAATTATTTAAATAATATGAAGATATTGTATGAAAATAAAACCATTTTACTCACAGGACAAAATCCATTAAGCAACCTGGAATTCCATATTCTTCTTTGAAAATACTCGTCCATTCTCCCAAAGATTCTAGCCATCCATTACACCATTTGAAAAGAAATAAAAAGTTTACAAAAAAAAATAATATACAAAAGAGAAAGGATTAAAATCCTCCTCTCCAATTCTTAGATCCCCTGGCTCTGAACTTTCTCATATATTTATACAATGAATGAATAGTCTAGGCGTCACTATTAATTTTCGCCACCTGAAATTTGCCTCGTAAAAAGACATCAATATCTCTCAAATCGTGCATTTTTTGGGGAAAATCTCTGCAAGAAAGGTAAATAGGTCCATTTGGGTTCTGGGTTTTCAACCGTGTCTTCAAATTCCTCACAGTTTGATTGCAATTAGTTCTACAAAATTGCCTGTCTGATCTTGACGCCTTTCCAAATTTTATCTATTGTTGCTCATGAAATTATTTGTAGCAATCCAAAATTATTTTTGGATCAATCATCTCTTGAACGTATTTGGATAACAAAATCAAGCCCTGATCAGATCCGTATCAAATATTTGATAATAGAAACCTGTGAAACAAAAATAAACCTAAATTAATAACCTAAAAATTGTGAATAAAACAAAATCTAAAAAAATAAAAAATGAATTTAAACTAACTATAACTTATAAACAAACATTGTTTATAATTTTCTTTCAAATATGATCTAGAAGCTTCATGTTAATGGAGAAAAAATATTAATTTTAGTTTTTTACAAAATCAAACAATTGATAGATAATTCTTTTATTATTATTATTTTGAAATGAGATGTAAAATGAAAAAAATTAATTAATTAATTAATATCACCAAATGATTTCATGAAAATGAGAAACCAACCAAGATATTATTTGATGAAGTATTGAACCCATTATTCAAAATAGTCAAACTTGCTAATGAGCAAAAGAAGGAACACATAATCATAATTTAAACGAAAGTAAAAAGTTGATAAAAATTAACGTTTTCGTTTAAATTGAGATTTCTATGCTCGTTTCTAAATTTTGACATATACTGTTGTAATGAATGTCTCATACTATAGTGAATGTCTTAAGTTTGTCTCAAAGCAAGCCAAGGTATGAAACTATTTGAAAAGGTTGATTCTATAGCTCATTATAATTATCAAGATTCTAATAGGGGCCCTTTAAATTCTGTAAAAATATAGGGTGAGTTGTTGGGGCCCAACAGTACTCTAAGAGAGTTTATGAGAATTTTCATAGAATTGATGAAATATGAAACTGCACTGAATGCATTATGATACATGATTGGTCATTGTGTAGAAGAAAGGGAAATTCCTATCACAGAGTAGGTAGCGCATCGGGTATTGCATAAAAAGAGGACCAATAGAGATTTCAAATTAATTACGCAGATTGGAGAATATTATGTGGATAATGTTATATTAGAATTGGGGTCATATGTAAATGTGTTACCCAAGAAGACCTAGGAAATGATGGGGAAACCCAAGTTGATTTGGTCTCTTGTTCAGTTAAGGTTGGAAAACCATAACAAGATAGTACCAATTGACTGATTGACAGGATTACTTGTGAATATAGATGGGGTGCTCAGTGTAGCATATTTTGAAGTCATTGAGATCATGGATGATAGTCAGCCATGTCAAACACTAATGGGACTTGAATGGGCCTTTGAAATTCAGGAGATCAACAATCTAAAGAAGAGGGAAATGATATTTGAGGTATGATACTTGAAGTTTATCACACCATGGGATCCGACAGGAGGAAAGAGGTACATAGAGCCAAAAAAGAGGGAATGGAATTGACAATTTGTATAACATGACTGCACAGATGGATGACTATATTAACCCCACTACATATGGTGCACTCAGTTTGATAATAATTATCTCATGTGTGTCATATTCATAGGAAGGTATGGAACATTAGCAACAGAGTATGCATGAAGTATCAACTAGACGATGTGCTCGCATAACTCAATCATTTCACTGGATTGGAATGGAATTATGTGATCAACACAAGTATGATGGATTGACTGATATCTACTCTTTGTTAAAGGAATTTGAGTTGCAAATACCCAAACAATAGAGACTGTTGGCATTAGATGTGGTCTTGAAATATACTCCAACCAGATTGTGGTATGCACATAGAGAAGGAATGTACGATTGGTCTCAATGTAAAAGACTAATTCAAGTAAGGTTTGGTACCGAGGTTTAGGATACTGCACATAAATATACAAGAGTAAGTAATCCAATAGGTCATGTTGAACAGTGCAGAATCACATGGAGTTTAGTACCAAAGAAGGAATGGATGCACAAGTTTATATATACAATGGATACGATCCCTGAGAACTGGTACTTGGAACTGGAAATGTGTAGAAAAACAACAAACTGGCATGAGTTGATTCAAAGGCTTAAGGTAAAATTTAATTTTAAACATGAATCTCCATTACTAGATGCAGTGTTGTAGGTCATTATAAACAAGATTTTTTTAGAAGAAGGGTTGATGGAGGTAGTATATGTGTGCAATGTGTACAAATATTCTATGATTATCCATGAATTATTGGAATGTTACAATGTTTCTAAAGAAGAACACGATGAGGAATATCCAAGGAATGTACAAGTACCTAAAACTGAGGGGGAGCACAGAGTAGAAGGACTAGAGCTTGAATATTCTGAGTACGCACAACCAATAAAGACACAGAAGATGAATATTGGGATGAAGGAAAACCTAAAGTTTACGCAGATAGGAGATTATTGGAATGATGAAACTGTGGAGAAGATTGTAGATTTACTGCATGAGTATCAGGATCTATTCCAAATACATTTTCATATATGAAGGGGATAGTTGGCGAGTTAGGATAAATGAAGATCCCTTTGAAACCGTATGTTAAGACAGTGAGATAGAGACTCTACAGGTTAAATCAAAAATATAAAGAGAAGGTGAAAGCAGAGATAGAACGAATGTTGGATGCAGGGATCATTGAACCGGTGGTGGAATTATAATGGATATGTCCAATGGTGGTACAAGAAAAAAAAATAGGGGGAACCATGATTTTTGTAGACCTGATGAAGCTAAATGATGCATGTATGCAGGATCCATTTCCAACACCTTTCATAGATGAAGTGATAGAGAATGTAAGAGGGAAGGAGGCCTATTCTTTCACAGATGGATTCTCAGGATATCATCAGATAAAGATTGCACAGGAAGACAAGTATAAGACTACTTTTGCAATAGAGTGGGGAAGTTATCAGCACAAAGTGATTCCCTTTGGACTAAAGAATACACCTGCATTTTTTTCAAGATTTGTTGTATCTTTAAAAAAATTATTCATAAGTTCCTTGAAGTGTACTTAGATGATTGGAACATGTTTAGTTTATTGTAAGATCACGTAGAATTACTCATGCTAATGTTGGATACATGTAGGCAATTTTAGATTTCACTGAATTGAACGAAATGTATTTTTTGTGCACCTTTTGGAATTTTGTTGGTCCATGTGGTATGTAAGAAGGGATTATTAATGGATCCTGCCAATATTGCAGTGACTTTGGAATTAAATCCACCTATATCAGTAACACAGTTGAGAGAAACCATAGGTCATACAAGGAATTATAGGAATTTCATTAAAGGTTATGCACATATTACATCACCTATGGAGAAGTTGTTGAAGAAAGAAGCGAAGTTCCAGTGGAATGAGGACTGTCAAAATGGTTTGGATAGATTGAAGAAGAAATTAGTGACTGTGACTATTTTGATCTTCCTAGATTGGCAAAAAGAGTTCCATGTTCATGTGGATGCATTGTCCATAGCTTTGGGAACAATATTATCTCATCCAGGAGAAGGATACATAGACCATCCAATTGCATTTGCAATAAGGAATCTGTTAATAGCAGAAAATAATTACACTACCACAGAATGAAAAGGATTAACAATGGTATATGTGTTGCAGAAATTTAGATATTATTTATTGGGTTCTCATTTTAAGATGTACATAGACCATTCTAGACTAAGATACTTAGTGAACAAGCCAGTGTTGGGGTGGAGAATATGTAGATGGTTGTTGTTATTCCAGGAATATGATTTTTAGGTTGTTGTGAGACCAAGGAAGTTGAATGGAGGCCTAGATCACCTATCATGCATACTATCTGGAGAATATGCAGGTAATCTAGATGACATCTTATCAGATGAACAATTATTTGCAGTTACAATGGTGGATGACTGCTTCACAAACATTGTGCAGTTTTTATATATAGGAATAGCCCCATCAGACATGACAGTTGCACAGAAGAAATAGTTAGTGGTTAAAGAAACATACTATCAGTCAATTTCACGTAAATTATACAAGTTAGGTGCATATGGAATATTGAGACGGTGTGCATTAGAGCATGAAGGTCCAAATACTCTCAGAAGCACATGAAGGAATTGAAGGAGGACATTCTGTACATAATCACTATGACATAGTATTTGACTAGATGGGAATAAGCAACACTAATTATATACTACATTGCATAGATTGTTGCGATATTTATATTTGAGAATTTAGTCACACGATTTGGATTCCTACACATTTTACTTAGTGCACAAGGAACACACTTCCAGAATAAGACAATTGCAACATTAACTGAGGAATTTTAAATTCATCATCAGAGGAGCATGCCATATCATCCTCAGGCCAATGGGACATTAGAATATTTTAATAAAATTATGGAGAATGCACTGACAAAGATCTAGAATGTAGGGAGAGATGATTGGGACTTAAGGGTTCCTGCAATGTTATGGGCATACATGATTACGAGAAAAATGTTGGCAGGGAAGACAACTTTTAGGTTGGTGTATGGCCAAGAAGCAATGATGTCGATGGAGTTTATTGTGCCTAGCCTATGCATTGCAGTGATTACTGATATTTCAGACTCTGACATAGTAGAGGAGATCTTGTCATAGTTGGTACAACTTGAGGAAGATCAATTTGTCACAGGGTTCCATCAACATGTTCAGAAGGAAAAAGAAAAGGCATGGTGTGATAGACACATTAAATAGAAAAATTTTCAAGTGGGGGACCTAGTATTATTATACAATAGTAAGTTTATGATGCATCCAAGAATGTTCTGAATGAATTGGCTAGGACCATATGTGATTAAGCATGTGATGAAGGTAGGTGTTGGATAGTTGGAAACGTTGAATGGAGAAATCTTGGGAGGAATGGTGAATGGAAGTCGGTTGAAACTCTATAGAGATGACCAACTGCTTTCACATTAACCTAAGCTACATGAGAACTGTTGTATTATAATAGTGTATTATATTAGGAAAAAGACAAAACAAAATAAAAAGTGGAAAAAGAGAAAATAAAAACGAAGGAAAAACATGAAAAAATTGAAGTTACAATGAGCATAAGGGCACCAAAAAAGTGAGTGGTACACAGATAAAAGAAATAGTGTAGAGACAGTTAGTTACACACATAAGCAATGTATATAGTGAAGAGAAGATCACGACCTTGAATGCGCAGGTCATAGAGGAGATTTTGTAACAAGAAGAATACGTCAAGAAAGAAGTTGCGACAACAAAGGACACCTCCCAAAAGTTCATGAAAACATGGAGGGGCACAGCACAACAAGATTGAGTGGCTCAGGAAAAGCCACAAGTGATTCTTGGGGGCTTGTTGGATAGGTATTTAAAAGAACGAAGATTGAGGATGTGTGCAAAATCAAGAGATAAAGCAACATGCGAAGAGTAAGGAAAATTAGCATGCAAGCCAAAGATAGAAAAAGAACACCCGAACAATGTGTCACTATGAGTTGTCATAGGGTTTTGAAGGATAAGAGAATAAGGTTTTGAGCCCTAAATTCTATGTACAAATATGTAATTGGTCGGGTGGAATAGGCTGTTGAAGCAGAGATAAAGTTGTTGTTGCTACAAAGAGATTGAGAGAATAGACTGAGAATGAGAGAGAGTCTATGTCTGAAGGTCTAGGGAGAGATTGTAGAGAGAGTCTTGCACTGGAAAGCGACTAGGAAATATGGGTAAATACATCATGATGTATCTATTGTAAGTGTAGTGCGTAGTATTGAGATGAATTGCACAAAGAATAATAGAGAAGTCAGTCATTGTGGGCATAGCCCAAAGTCTGGGTGAACCACGTTAAATCCTGTGTTTGAATATCTTTTTATGTGATTTCTATCGATGTTCTATTTATGCATAGCTAGATCTAGATCTGTTTGCTAGATAATTGATATGCAGTAATTACGAATGTTATAGTGAATAGTTTATGTTGTAATATACAATATAATGGTGCAATATAATTGAATTTACTAATTAATCGAGGGAAATATATACAAAATACTGCACACATGGTAGATAAGTAAGAATGGATATGATGATCGCCTCCCATCCCCTTGTTCATGCAAAAACTTGGTTCCTACAACCCTAATAGATGCCTTGGGTGAGACTTCACTTGCATGCAGGTGATTCCAAAAGGGTCATTGTCTACAGGTTTAGTTGGTAGAATAAAATGAACCTCGGGTCTTACAACCGCACGCCAATATGCAACTACATTTCAAATAGAACCCAATTACAAGGATCATGGCAGTCATATGAAAAATGCTAATGAGCACAAGAAGATGAAACCCAAGGTTCCCATTTTTAATTAGGACCTATGGTGTTGAAAGTAAAGAAATAAATGTCCCAAATAATGTATCAGGGAATATTTTTTGTCTCTATTCCAGCCACCAAGACGACTATTAAAAAAACTATAAAAGCCCAATTTTATAGTCCACTTTCTTCTCATATTAGCACCTAGTCTGGTGATGACACACACCATTATCCTCTAAAGTTAAAGGGAAATTAGATTGACACTTCAATAAGAACAATCCCAAGGATACCTTAACAACCGTTGTTGGAACAAGGCTATAACACCTAGGCATGTGGCACCATAAGGAATGTCTCGAAATAAGGATAACTTTAGCAAGCAATAAATTTTAAACCAAAGGTCGGTTTTAAGCATATGGTCGGTCGTATGAAAAGTTTTAACGAGTACAAGACAAGACCACTACTAATAAAAATAGGGGAAGCCCATTTTTTGGTCTCTGACACCATTTTTGAACTTATGAACATGCAAAACTTGCTAACTATGAACATAATTTTGGTCAACAAACAATCTGACTCTATTTAATCCATAATAGAATTTCAGAATGAATTATATATATATATATATATATATATATATATATATATATATATATATATAATGAAAAATAATGTAAATTTTCATCTAACTTCTCAATTCTTCACAACTTCTTGCTTTTGCATTGGTTGTAATTGTCCTTTTCAAATGCAATTATCTGATCACAACAACTATGGTATAAAAATTCTGGAACTGATGGAAACAAAATCTAGTTTAATTGTAAGAATAATGCAATAGGGATGTCAATGATCCAAGTCTATAGATAACATGGATTTTGAATCACAGGTTCAACCAATACCTGTTACTGTTAGTGTTCTCATCATCCACAAGTCTTGCAACACGCATGATAGAAACAAAATCTTCCTTATTACACCACCTTAACTTTGCATAGATCTAGAAAATTTTCACTAGAAGCAATTTGAAGGACAAATTCAAAATTCATAGTCTTAATTATCCTTTATATGGACATTTTAATTGTTATTATTAATTATGGTTTATATGTACATTTTATAGTTTTTGGAATCTGTGTTTAAATCGAGCACCACCAACCATCCATCCTTTGACATTGCACCAAGCACTGCTCAGTACTCCAATAAATATGGCATTAATCATTTTCCGTAGGAGTAAATACATTTCTAAATAAGTAATTAATATATGTTTCTATCAAGTAAGAAATATTAAATGCTATATATCCTCCAAGTTGAGGCCCAATGAACAATCAACTGGATAATGGTATCGTCCCCACAATGCATTGTTTATGTTTTTGCAACCTAATGTTCTCCTGACATACCAAAAACTAATACATGCACATAATGTTCTAATGCGCCAAACTGTAAGGGTGTCACCTAATGTTCTCCCACGCAAAACTATAAAGCACTGACCGTATCGAAACATATGTTCCTCAATAAATATTAAGCAGAGGTGTTAATGCACTCTGTCATCACCTCTGAAATAATAAGTGAAAGATGAAAGCCAATGACATCGAAGAAAAAAATAGTTTATTTATTTATTTTTATTAAAAAAATGTAATATCGACATTTTACTATGTTAGGAATTGAAAAAAAAGGAAATTTAAAGTCAACGCAAAAACTAATAACCATTCAATGCATATCGAATTCTATAGTCCCTACAACAGGGACTAATAAGATGCTAGATATTCTCACTTAACCCAAATCATATTTGTCTACACATTTTGGCATTCATTAGGTTATATGTAACATTTTTCATTTTTATTTTTCTCATTCACATTTACCATATAGAGTACGTTAAAATTAATAGATACTTTTCAGTTTTTTTTATTTTTATTTTTAAATAAAAAATTGATTTCAAGTATTTTTCTTTTCATCTTTTAAGTAAGTCTAATATGTTTAATATTTATAAATTTTGGCATTTCTTATATGAAATAATTTTCTTAAAAAATTACTATTTTATATTATTCGAGTGAAATGGTTTTTATAGGGTGCATTAGTTATACATGAGGTACACTAGATAGACAATAACTTACTATGTTTATTCACAACTACATTTGGACTAAAAAAAATATGTTTATTACAACTTTAATTTCGATCGAAACTCTTTGTATTGTTTTTGGCGTCGAAATTTGTTATAATTAAAAGAAAACTCATTAACGTCACTTTATCAATGCTTATAAACATCGTATAGTTTTGAAGGGGATAGAGACGTGACTTCATACTTGGAAATTTTATTAGGTTTTGACTTTGGAATAATTCTTGACCAAGCGTTGTTTTATTAACGTACTAGATGTCATTTTATCCATGTTAAAAAGTCAATATATTGATGTATAAATGTTAATTCCATTTCATAAACATTATTTTGAGGTATCCCCTAAGTCTAATGTGCCTAAGTTGTTTTAAGGAACTATGCTTAATGGATTTGTTGGTCTACAAGGGTTTATGCTTAATTCAATTAGGGGTAAGGGGATTATATCAATAAGGGATTAAGAGGTATAAGTACGTTAGGGGGTTTGCTGGTTTATATGGTTCAAGGATTGTTACCAGGGAAAATCTCTCTATGGTCAAGGGTAAACCACAACAAATAGGTATGACTGCAGAAATCAACTCAATTCCAACATATGCTATATAAACTAATGTGCAAGATAAGAAAGATACCTACCTCGATCCAACATTTGATGATGTTCCACCGTTGAGCACTTTGACCCAAAGCTTTATACCTGCAATAAGTTCTCAACAAACAAGAAGAGAAAGTACATAGTGATAATATAAAGGGGTTACCACATTAGATAGCATAATCCATTAATAAACATTACAAACATGCCCATGGATAATAATCATATATTTTCAAGATACCAACAGGATGGGAAAGGAGTATTTCTATTAATAATTGATCAGCAGAAGTGACAACATTACAGACTTCCATGTCGACACGGTTCGAAACCAAGAAACCAAATTCCTTCCAATTGGGTGTCCACCACTTCAATCCTCCACCAAAGGAAAACTCATAGGAAAGAGGAAATGAGGTCCTCTCAACAATAGGGGAAGAGCTTGGGGGTTGAACACTGTGTTCAGACTTGAGGGACAAAGGGATGCAGACTCAATTTGAAGTAATTTCTCCAGAGTAACTTTTCTCTCAAATTTGAATGCTTTCTCCTCTTTTCCATAGCTCGAAATTGTGCTTTTATAGCCTTCAGAATGCAACTGAAGGGCTGAGTCAGAACGTTTCCATTATATGGAAGGCCAAGGATCAGATATCTCCTATCGTGACATCGAAATCCGACTTCATTTTTGTATTTTCTAGAACAAATCTTGATGTACTCAGGATGTAGTGGAGCATCCAGCGTATACATATCTTGGATAGCAGATAGGGAGCGTATGTGTCGAAAAATTTATATTTTTGGCTCTGGATTCATCAAAAGGGGATGACAAGTTTGCATAGGGAAATGGAAAAAGGCCCTGTGTGCAAGATAGCAATGGTGAGGAAAATATTTCTATAACAGATGCCCCCTAATGTGTGAGATCGGAAGAGTATTTGTGATGGACAAAATACATTATAAATAACCTAGAAGTGGATTGGTAGAAAACCATTTGGACAAACTCAATTGCTGATTACATTTTGTACTAACTTTGCATACATGGTTGTCGAGAATATAATGCAGATCAATGTGGAAAATATACCAAACAAGTGTCCATGGCCATGAATAGGCAAATACAAAAGCGGTTATATGCCAAAAGCTGTCATAGTCACGAACAAGGCCCAGTGAAACCAATCTCAAAATCAATCTGAAGATATATGTATACCATGGAGTACAATTTGATCTCCCATGATCACTGAAGTCAAATAGGTACTGGTCCAATGAAAGGGAAGCAACAGCTCAGGAAAGCTGCGACCACATAGTGATGTCTTCAAGTCTTCTACATTATTCGCCAAGGGTGAAAGTATACATTATGTGTATAAAGGGGTTGATGTCGAACATAATGAGACATCATTTGATTATCGATCATTGGGGTATATTTTTAACAAACGTGAGAAAACCTACCAATAATGAAAGTAGGTATCAAGGCATCGAGTACATTTCTACAAGTGTGAATAAAGGAGTCAGTGTCGAACACTTGAGGAATCCATTGATCAGGAGACATTGATGTATTCCCATCTGTCAATGGTGAGAGATCTTGTCACTAATGACTGCAACCCTCAAGGTACTCATAAAACTCTAGGTCCCATATCCAGAAAAAATGAGCTGAAGTAGATAGGAAGAGATCCACTGAAAGGAGAGCATTAAGGAATCTCTCATCAGTCAGCATGAGGAACAAAGCAGGAGCTTCATGATTTGGTGGAGATCAAACGAAGAACATGTTCACGAACCAATGACCTTGTGCATCTCACGCATGTGCCAAATGCAAGCGGTACACGAAAAAGACTCTCTGAATAGAAGCCAATGATGAAAATTGCTTACAAAGGAGAGGAAACCACCAATAAGGCTAATGGAATACAAGACACTACACGAATCCCAAAGTGTGAATAGATGTCTTTCCATCAAACACCAAGGAAAACACCCAATCAACGACCAATGGTGAAATGTTGATTGTTGGGTTCAAGGTGACCTACCAATGATGAAAGTAGGGCCAGGGTGCATGATAAGACCATAGTATCATGTGATTCTGAGACAAATTGAGGGTATGGTCGACATGCAAAGTCCAGATTTATGAGGAGTGGCAGACACATGTTGATAGACCTCCTTTGAACAAGATCATGAGACATATGGTGGACTCTAGCAACACAGACTCAATGATGTGACTATTAGATGCAAGAGGCATCAATAACATTCTTTATAGGGACTAGAAGAGTAACCAGTCGGTAGAGAAAACTCTATAACGAGGTCAACTTCCTAAGGCCATGCTAAACCCAAAATTATGATGATGCAAGGAATCAATAACTTTGTGCTCTATTCAAAGGCGACACGACTGTTGCCAATTATAATATAGTACTCCCTTCCTGCCCATCTTTTTTTGTTTTTTCATAACAAATGAATGCTATGATACAGAGGAGGGAACGAGTGTCACAAGTAAGCAAAACTAGTTCCAGCAGTGGAACTTACCTATGCTCAATGCAAGGAAATGAATGTGGTAGATGGACACTTGGGGTGATGTTCCCTCCAGGTTATAGGGTGTGAAATTGCGAAGGATATAAAAAAGGCTCTGCTTGGTTGAGTATGCAAAAACTGCTTAGGCAACAGTTTATAATGCAAAGCGAGAACTGGCTAAAGGCTCAATACTGCAAGTGAGGGCATGAGATGCAATCACAACTTAACGCCAAAAAATATCATTTTTTATGTCTTTTAGTCTACTTGGTGTAAAAAAGGGGTAAACTTGAACCAAATAGGCGTCTTTTCAAATCCAATTTACGAGTGTGAAAAAGACAAGTTCACTCGGAAATCTTTTCTATTTTTTATAATGAGTCGGAAAAGAGCTTAACTAAGACTCATGACCTTTCAAATACAATTTTAACGAGTTTGGTTTTTATATGAGTCAAAAAAGAGCTTAACTAAGACTCGTTATGGGGAGTCTACGGGTAATAAGGTCGCATGTGCATGAATGAGAAATGATGCTCATCATAAAGTCATGTATTGAATTATAATGGACTCCCGATCCTAAGGAAAAACTCGGCATGGGCACCAAATGACAAAGAGGATCTAACTAGGGTGCCCATGTTTGGTAAGTCTCTACCATTTATTAGCGACACTATTTATAGCAGATGGCAGGTTATGTGTCGCAATAAATGGGTTCGTACATAAGGCACAAAAAATGGTAGTTGAAGGTTAATGAAAAAATGCACAATGGAGTAGATACCTATCCTATATGCTAGGTTATGAAAATACCTTCCTGAGGTGACGAACGGTCAATTATGACATCAAAATCTGCAAGAAAACTGAGTCAAAACTACAAAAGCCAGCTCAAAACCATTCTGGAATTAGTCCATTAGGTGAAACAATATCATGAAACTATATAAAGTGGATAAAAATAGATTATAAATAGTAATAAAATAAAAAATTACTGTATCATTTTGATTTTTACCCAAAAAGTGCAATTTGGACCAAAAATACCTCCAAGATTCAAACAGTGATTGTGGGAGATTTAGGCAATGAAATCACGAACCGTCTAGATTAGGTAACTCTTCATCTCATCCTCTTCAAATTCAATGTGTTACATTTTTTAATTCAGTTCCATTTTTTTAGTTTTTGAGGGCGTAATTTAGGATTTTTGGTATACGCGGGTTTCCTTATATAGGTCACGTGTACGACTAGGTATACACCCCTATGTGAACCACAAGGAGTGTATATTAATCCCTACCCAAAACTGTGTGCAAATAAAGCCGCGTATAGGTACGTGAATGACCAAAGAGGGGGTTTCTAACTCAAAAATGATTTTTGTTTTGCAGGATGGTCTTAGAATGGAGAGAGCGAGAGCATGAGGAGGTAGATGTAGTTGTGGATCGGGATCTGGTGGGTCAAGTGGCTCTAAAAGTATGTGTCTTGTACAAGTTTTGGGCTCTCAAAGTAATGAGGGCCCAAGTGAGGTTGTTGGAAATGTTGGTGGGTTACTGGGATCCTAATAGAAAGAGCTTTATCCTTGATGGACAACCATTGAGGATCGAAGTAGAGGACATATACTTCTTGACTGGTCTATCACTCCGAGGGGAGGTTGTAAACCTCAAATCACACGGAGCATGGAGTGGGATGAATATTGAGGAGTATATTGATGCCCACTGTGTAGCAAGGACTCCCAAGGTAGGAAGCCAAGTCCTTATCCGGGCAATAAGTAACCTCAGTTTGAAGATGATTGTTCTTGTGCTTACCAGGATCATAGGTTTGGCCTCATTGCATCAAACATCGAGACCACTTATGTTTTATGCAGTAGAGTGTGTTAGGCCCACTGTCTATGATGGGTGTACCTCATTGCTGACCAATATGAAAGGTCACTTGACAGAGTGAAAATAGGGAGGTAAGCGAAACTTCGGGTCTGCCTCTATTATTTGCATCTTCTTTTTCGAGTGGGTTCTAGGTCTGGGACCTAGAGTGGAGATCCTTCCTAGAGGACCATGTGATCCAACCATGGCGCAATGGATCAAGGTCATGAGACGGCAGGGGGGAGGTAGTGTGTCGACACCCTACAACGATGATGTTTTCTTCTGGTGGTAGAGACAAGTCATTTCTTTGGACGACTATCCCTATGCGAGGATTGATTTCAAAGGAGATCCAGATATGCCACTTCCACCAGGGGCCTCCTACAGTGCCATAGGTAAAAAAAAATTACATATTTCATTTTTTGTATTTTTGTATTTAAGGAACAAAAATATTTTTGGATGGTGTTTAAAAATTAACTAGATATTTGTCTAATCACAGACGTGGGTCCATGATGGCCAGAGGGATTCCTTCAACATAGATGGAGGAACCGGGGAGATGAGGCGTTGGGAGGGGAAGCAGAGAGAGTCCTATAGAATGTGCATGGAAACCTATCTCCTTTGATAAAGAGGATTCCTATGGTTAAGGTAGAGGATCTACCTGAAGCCATGCAATGACAGGTTGTTGGTGTACCTAGAGCATGGGTACGACTCTTCTGACGTCTCACAAACACCTTGGTTTTCTACCATGAAACACATCCAGTGCCACATGTGTAGATGTCGTGGGATATGTATACTGGCTGTATATGTGTTTTGAGGGTTTTAGCCCCAATTTTGTAATTTAAACACCATATTTTGAAATATATAAAAAGGGATCTTCGACTTTACTTATATCTTACAATGTGTACATTGATTTAATGGTTTTCTTTGCTTTATTAATGTGGAAATGCCAATCTAAAACATAATTAGCGTAGGCATTAGATACATGATTATAACTCCTAGGAATGTGATAATATGTAATAAAATCAAATTGTCGTTCTAAAATACGTACCCGTAGGAATTGATGGAGTAAAGTAGGATCACACACGTGGTAACGACCATTCAACTAACATACCACTAACTGGGAATCCAGGTGAACTTCTAAAGAGAGAATACCATGCGAGATAGCATCACGCAAAAGTTCTATGGCAGCACTATATTCAACCACATTATTCATGGATGGCCCTAGTCATACACCACCTGAAGAAACTAGCAGACCCTCGGGTGAGTAAACTACCTAAGCGATAGAAGCCAAGTTCTGTGTTTGATGACTTTCTCCGTCTGTGAATCCTAGGTAGATCGAAGACTTCGTTGACATCTTCCAACAAAAGGGAAAACTCGATAAGCAAGACAAAGACAAAAGAAAAGGGAAAAGATATGTATATACACTAAATTTACATTAGTATACAAAGAGTTCCACCCAAGCCTAGGGTTCAAGCATAGTACCTTTTCAAGTAGATCCCATTTCTGGGCTCGACCAATTTATTCCCTTCATAATCTTATAACTTGTAGGCTCCTTTTTATAGAACACGTCTCACGATGTAAGGACCATGCCACATGGGTTTAAACTTGCCTGCCCCTAGTGATTCTTTGGCTTGGTCATACAAGAGGACCAAGTCACCCTCATCATACAACCGGGGGCAGACAGACTTGTCATACTGAACCTTGACACATTTCTTGTTTTCCTCGATAGTCGTAAAGGCATCCTGATGCTGCTCGTAGAGACTCTCTAGGTGCACAAGGTGTCGCTCTAAATCTGAAGTGTTAGGTAGGAGCTCGACTACCAACTTGAGAGAAGGGATTTTGCATTCAATAGGAAGGATCGACTCCACACCGTGCACTAACTAAAAATAGGAAAAATTGGTGGCAGTCTTAACCGAGGTTCGATATGCCCAAAGCGCGGGATATAGCATGATGTGCCAATTGGAATTACTCCGATTGACAGTTTTTTGCAAAATGGTCTTGAGAGACTTGTTGACAGCCTCTACTTTCCCATTTGCCTGGGGGTAATAAGGAGATGAATGACCATGTCTAAACCCCAGCTTAGATGCTAGTTCTACCATCATTTCATTCTGAAAGTGACTGCCATGATCATTGACAATCTCACTCGGGATACCGAACTGGGCGATAATTTGGTTGAACACGAAGAAGGTTGCAGTCTTCTCATTGGATTTTATGGTAGGCATGGCCTTGACCCACTTAGTAAATTAGTCGATGACCACGATAATGTGTTGATTCCCCCCAACCAAAGTTGGGTTGCGATCGATGAAATCTACCACCCACTTGGTGAAGGGACGGATGGTAATGACTGGGTGAAGAGGGGCTGGATGCGAGCGCATTTTCTGAGTGAACACCTAGAAGGGGTGACACTTCTTAACTACTTCGATACAATATTTAAATATACTAGGCCATAAATAACCAGCTCATAGGATTTTTTTTATTGTTGCAAGCCCAGATAGTTGACCACCACAAGCCCCTTTGTGGCAATCGTTTAGGATTGACTCAGCTTCCTCGTGAGTTAAGAAATGACACAAGATATTATCAATTCCTCGGCGATACAAAGTTTCATCGATGATGGTATACTTTTTGTCTTGGTATCTAACATGTCATCGATCATCTCGCGAGAGATGCTGAGCAAACTTCAAGGTTTGAAGATATAAAAAAAATTCTCCATACCAGGGGTCAGACGATGAGACAAGGAAAATGTGTTCATCCACAAACGAATCGACATGGATAACATCCTTGTCTAATCATGGAAAATCGGTTATTAACTCTGAAAAGACTAGTGATTTCTTGGACTTGGCCGAAGGAGAGTTGAGATCGAACTCTTGTAAGATGACAATCCATTTATTATATTTCCCCCCTATGATACGCCTGGTAAGGACGTATTGAAATGGATTGACATCAACAACCACATTAGTCTTGCAAAGCAATATATAGTGACGTAAACGTTGGACTGCGTGAATGACAGCCAAATCTATCTTTTCTACGTGGGAGTAATTAAGCTCAGGACCAACTAAATTTCGACTGAAATAGTAGATGACGTGCTCATGGAGCTCATCATCCTGATGAACTAGAACCATACCAATCGTCTCTTCAAACGCGATGATATAAATCAAGTAATCTCTACTGTAATCAAGATACTTCAGCAAAGTGACCAATACTAAGGCTTTCTTCAAAGCATCGAAAGATTCCTGGGCTCGCTCATCCCAGATAAAAGGTGTGTCTTTCTTCAAGAGGCGCATGAAACCCTTGGTGATATTGGCATAATTCACTATAAACCGAAGTAGAAAGTTAGTTGTCCCCTATAAACCTTGAAGTTGTCTAATTGTGCGCGAAGGAGGCAACTAAAGTATTTCCTCAACCTTAAGAGGATCTACCATGATCCCGATCTCATAAACTAAAAATCCTAAGATGACCAAACTTAACACAAAAGATGCATTTGTGAGGGTTTAACTGAATTCTATAGTAATGACATCTTTCAAAAACTAGTCAAAGGTGAGAAACATGATCCACTCTCTTGCAATAATGAGCAGCAAGATCATCAAGATATGCTTCGACTATGTTCTTGAGATCGTGAAAGGTGAAAGGCATGGCACGTTGGAAGGTTGCTCCAGTGTTTTTAAGGCCAAAAGGAATTTTTTGGTATGAAAAAGTACCCCAAGGACATATAAATGTCATCTTGTGTTGGTCCTCAGGTTTGATTTGGATTTGGTTATACCCTGAAAATACGTCCATAAAAGAAAATATCTCGCTTCCCTCACACTCATCGAGAATATGATCAATAAAAGGCACGAGGAACTTATCTTTAGGACAAGCCTTGTTTAGGTCGTGAAATTCCATACACACACGGATGCTTCCTTGCTTTTTATTCACAGGAACGGGGTTGGATAGCCATTCGGTAAAGGGAATTGGGTAGATGAAGCCAACATTAAGTAGCTTCTCCACCCCTGCCTTAATAGCAGGGGCCTTCCTAGGATTGACAGCTCTAAGGCGTTGTCGAATAGGTTTAGCATCCGGATAAGTCCTAATCTCATGTTTGACAATACGAGGGTCGATCACTGGCATCTCTTCATATGACCAAGCGAATACATCTCGAAATTATTTGAAGAGCTTGGTGTAGATCAAAATTTCTTCTGGTGAACAATACACACCTATATTTACATTTTCAATCTTGCCAGGGGTACCTGATATATAGATCGATATGGTAGGAGAAATACTCGCCATATTTCCTTCGGCATAGATGTTGTGTGTATCAAGTGGAACTACGGCGTGACCAACTATCTCACTCAAGGTAGATCGAAAGTCATCTTGCACGATTCTTTCAAGACTTGGGAGAAAATAAGATCGCTGATGCATATCATCCCAAGGTCTCTTGGAACCATTCATGGCTTCGAGGATGGATTCATCCGAAGGAAAAGTCTCATCTAGGTAATCATGTGAGAAAGACAACGAGGGTCCCATACAAGCCTGAGAGAAGGATCCTCCTCATCTGTCAGTGAGGTAATAGGATCAGGATCGACAGAAGATTCAAGAACAACTTGATACACAATCTATGCTGTCGATAATGGCATATCCATGCCATCATGTGACTGACCTTCACTCGAAAAAGTTGGAGAAGGTAGGGTCCATGGATCACTAAGATAGGAAGTGCGGAAAGGAATGGACCTCCCTGCTAAAGTAGGCCTACTAGACATGGCATAAACGTGGTGAATCAGTGCCGAGAAGTCGAAGGTACCCATGAGGGAAGAATACAATCTGACATCGATATTCTCAGTTGCCGTCTAAGAATTGTCGATCACCAGGATCGACGGTCCAACAGATGTACTAGGACTAGAGTATGAAAAGGATAACTGGTCGATAGTCACGATCTCCCCTTGATGAGGAAAATAGAGTATACGAAAAACGAACGATACGATAGCGACCATAGCATAGGTCCAATTGCGACCTAGTAACAGGTTATAATCAAGAGGGGCATCTACTACCTCAACCTCCACCTCTACTGTCTTCCCATCTAATTGGACTAAAAAGGCAGGGACAATACCGTGAGGGCGGAAGGAACAACTGTCAAATGTAGTCAACATGTTCGACGAATTGGAAAGGGTCGGAGAACAGAGAGATTTCCAACAGACTAGGGACATCACGCAGGTGGCAACACCTTCATCAATGACTGCTCATTTGATAGTATACTTGGAATAATCCACGTGTATTTGGAAAGCCACATGGTAGGGTAAGCGAGGCTTCACATCCGTGACATTAAACTTGATAACTTTCGAGCCACTAGTTTCTATAGCTCCTAAGGTAGAGAGTAAGGCATTCTTCTGTGATGGACACATCTGGAGTGCCTCTAAAGCCGACATCCTAGAAGGGGTTTGTCCCAGATCCTCAACAATAGAGTAGTTATAGGAGGCTCTAGCATTAGGGTTGTGAGTAGAGCACTTGAGTACTCCTTTTGGAATACGAGGCGGTAGCTTTGGTTTCTCAATATGTAGGTTCGTCTCTAGAGGGGGAGGAGGAGCTTCTAGACTGGTACTAGCTTTTGAAGAGATATAATCTCGAGAACGGGTGGCTATATCTATTTTTGCATCAACCATATTGATACAAACACGATCGCCATCTTGCGGTGGTGGGTTTTGGCTCGAGGCTAAGTGTTTGTTTTGTGGGAATGGATTCGCCATCACAGTGGGTGGTAGATTCAAAATCCTTGTAGCCTCTACGAGTTTGGGACATAAATGTGTAAGGTGGCCATCGGTACAAAGTTTACAAGGAAAATTCACCTTACGTTTCTCTTTGTTTCCCTCTCCAACATTATTTTTTTGCTTCCCATTATTATATTTGTCCTTGGGTTTGTTACCATTTTCCCCACCCCTATGATTGTTTCAACCTTTCCTTTTATTCCCATCTGGTTACTAGTCACCATTTGGGTTTTTTGACGATTGCACAAAATGTACATCTGCTGACTGGGTGGGTTTGGAGGATCTAGATGAAGTTGATCCTTGCCAAGTATGTGGGCTTTACATTGGTGGACCCTACAATTCCATCGACATGAGGTTCGGGTTTTTGCCTAGGATCATAATTTATCGTGGTGCTTCTGGAAGAAGGTGATATGACATCCCATACTGAGCATATATTAAATCTAACTACTGGGCTCTAAAGATAGATTCTTCCTCGTTGGAGACCCGAGAAGTAGCAACATCCTTCGATATAGGAGGGTGAAAATATTTTAGGAACCATTCTAGAAGAAAGGTCTGGGGTATATGAGTCTTAATCAACCACATTCGTCTATGCCACTCCTAGATATGATCTGAGATATGAGTGGCGGTGTCCTGGCGTAAAGTCGACAAAATTTCAAGGCGAACATCATAACAAATGGGCAATTGAAACTGGTTGAGAAAGGCTACCACCAACTGATTAAATGACCCATATGTCCCCCTAGGTATCTCAATATACCATTGTGAAGCAACTCCAATGAGAGTGTGTTGAAACAATCATAATCTAATAGAATCATGGTTCAGGGAATTCGATGAGCACCAAAGGTAAAAGGTAGTGACGTGTTCACCAGGGTTCTCTCCATTCTTACCCTCAAAATTTGGAATGTCTGAAGGAAGTTTGGTGGGGATGGGGGGCCATGTGGGATCATGAATCATCAAGTCATTCATTAACTTAGACAAGTCTGGAAGATTGAGCATGGCCAGAAAAGGGAGATGGGGTTGTGACATCTAGCCCCATCCTCCTGAGAAAGATTGTGTGTTGGGAACTGCATTCCACCCAGGATTTTGGTAAGAACCAAAGACTTGTCTGGAATTATAAGGCCCTCCTCTAGAATGATTCGTATAAGGTGGGCTAGGCATCATTCCAGCAGGAATGTTCTGAAAAGGATTGTGAAAATTCCCCCCAGCTAGATTAGATCCAGGCTGAGGGTTATGAAAACTGCCCCTAACTGGATTAGATCCAAGTTGGGGGTTGCCTAAAGTGTAAGAATGACCTCCTCCAGTTGGGAACCTGGAGGATTGAAGTAGATTCTTCATGCCAAAATTATTGGTCAGAATCGACACCGAGGAGGTAGGGATATAGGGTAGAACTTGTTCGCCAGCTAGGTTGTTCCATCAAGCCGTAGAAGGATTAGACCTGAGGTTAAGAATAGGGACACTTCCTACATTAGGATTCATTTGGGGAATATGAGAACCACCAAACAAGAAAGGAGTGTAAGGATGTGTAGTGCCCCCATGTCCAAAGCTAGCGTTAGAGTCAGCAGTTGGGATGGCAGTCGAAAACTGCGAAGTGAAGTTAGGCATACCATAAGAAAATGGACTAGAAGCCATAGGGATGGACTGAACATTGTAACTCGGCGAGTGACCCGAACCCCCAAAAGGGTTAGAGGAAAGAGATGAAGCATTAACTACAGGCCGAGACATAGTACTGGTATAAGCCTCTGGCACTGCAATTGTAGTGGCTACAGGAGTCGAAGGGGTGCCATTAATTATAGTGGGTATGGGAGTCGAAGAACTCCCAGTGTTCTTAAGACTAGACTTAGTACTCATCCTTGTGGAACCACAAGTCTGAAAGGTGGATGTGTGTGTACCACATCTAATGACTCTACGCCTTTAAGAAGGCAAGAATTCGAAAATTGGTGGTAACTGTAACAACCGACGGGACCAGCGAGGATGTTCGTCTGACTCCACAATGACTTATGACTCTACAAAATAAAAATATATCCTAAGGCTAGATAGTAGTCAAAGATCATACCAAAAAATCAAACGGCCAATATGCATGCAAATGGGCTAAAGTGGCTGAGTGGCCTCCCTCGCTAAAGAAGGCATGCCTATTCCAAGAGGGACTTGGGACTCCTCGCTAAATTTTAGAGGTAACATAATCAGTTATAAGGGCCCTCATAGGATTATCAACTAGTCGGTCAGATCCCCTCGAAGAGGTAATCCTCCATAAAGTTTGTGTGTTGTCCGACCCCTATCTGACCCAGGATACAAGAAGAATAACCCTTGCAAGTAACCTATGAGATACCTAAGTCAAGAAACTAATAAACAATTGTATAATCAATGCACATGCGAGCAGTCGTAAGTCTGAATCACCATATGGGCAGGGTAGAAAAGCCTGAAACCTTGAAAGCACCACCTCTCACATAGGTATGGGTACTAGTAAGATCCCCAAATACAAATAAATCCACAGAAATATCTCTAACGCTAGGTGAGTATCCATGGGTTATCCCTTCAACTAAATTCGTGTGACCTCGTGATTAACTCCGGTGTGAGCAGAGCCTCCTGATATTACCAATTATAAAATGGAATTCTCAACTCCCTGTCTCAGACACATATGTTGATTTAATTGCCTTGGAGAAGTTTACTCACAAAATCCTATTCCAAGGCACTAAATCCTAGACTAGTTTGTGCACCCTAAAAATAAAATTGTGACTAATCAATTTTAGTTTAAAGCATAAATTATATTTTCCGTGATTACTCAAAAGGGTATGGAAGTGAAACTCATGATGTTACGACTTTGCAAGAAAATAAATATGAATATAATGAAAAGCCTATCTTTAACTTTTTCAATGAATGATATGCTAATAAAAATAGTGCAATTTTCAATTTCAACTTTGCAATTCAGAAGTAAAATGCAATCTTTCGCTAAATTAACTAAGCTAATGATGAAGGTTCAAAGACAAAAATGCTAACCAATGTAAAGTGCCTATTTTTTTGTATTTTCAATATATTGAAAAAGAAAATGCATGGATTGATAAGCAACCTGATATATAATTTCTACTGTGTACAAAAGAAATAACTCGAGCAGAATATCAAGAAGCCAAGCAAACATCCCAGTGTACTACGACAAATAAAAAATGAAAAACAAAGAGAAAGACTACGCCCAAAAATTCAACTCCAAATAGGTTTCTTGTCATCCTAGAGAATCTCAACAGGCACTACAGATACCTAAGAAGGCTCAACAATCTTCAAATCCCACCCATCAGTCACTAAACCAAGAAAACAAGCAAGGGAAAGAGGTATACGTGACTGTTCAGGAGAACAGAGCATATATATGCATCTTGCAGTGAGACAACAGGCATGTATACGCGACTGTCAGGGAAAAAGGAGCGTATAGGCTTTAAAACAAGGCCAGGAAAGGGAAAAAAGGCATAAAACTTAGACCCAGAGTGAACAGAATCTGTCAAGCAGTGATACGACAAGAAACACAAAGGAAAAAGAGCAATGCAAGAAGAAAAAATACGTCAACCCTTAGAAGGAAGATCTATCCCCAGTGGAGTCACCATTTCTGTTACGAGGGAAAAAATATCTATGGCCAAGGGTAAACCACAATAGATAGGTATGACTTCAGAAATCAAATCAATTCCAACATATTCTATACAAAGTAATGTGCAAGATAAGAAAGAGACCTACCTCGATCCAACGTTTGATGATGTTCCACCATTGAGAACTTTGACCCAAAGCTTTATACCTATAATAAGTTCTCAACAAACAAGCAGATCAAGTACATAGTGATAATATAAATGGGTTAGCACATTAGATAGCATAATCCATTAATAAACATTACAAACATGCACATGGATAATAATCATATATTTGCAAGATACCAATAGGATGGGAAATGAGTATTTCTATTAATAATTGATCAACAGAAGTGACAACATTATAGACTTCTGTGTCGGCACGGTTCGAAACCAAGAAACCAAGTTCCTTCCAACTGGGTCTCCACCACTTCAGCACTTCACCAAAGGCAAGCTCATAGGAAAGAGGCAATGAGGTCCTCTCAACAATAGGGGAAGAACTTGGGGGTTGAACACTGTGTTCAGACTTGAGGGACAAAGGGATGCAGACTCAATATGAAGTAATTTCTCTAGAGTAAATTTTCTTTCAAGGTTGAATGCTTTCTTCTCTTTTCCATAGCTTGAAATTGTGTTTTTATAGCCTTTAGAATGCAACCGAAGGGCCGATTCAAAACATTTCTATTATATGGAAGGCCAAGGATCATAGATCTCCTATCGTGACATGGAAATCCGACTTCATTTTTTTATTTTCTGGCACAAATATCGATGTACGCAGGCTGTAGTAGAGCAGCGAGCGTATACGCATCTTGTATAGAAGATAGGGAGCATATATGTGGAAAAATGTATATATTTTGGCTTTGGATTCATCAAAAAGGGATGACAAGTATGCATAGGGAAATGGAAAAAGGCCCTCTGTGCAAGATAGCAATGGTGAGGCAAATCTTTCTATAAGAAGATTTATGAGAGATACACATTATGGGGTAGTAGTGTAGTGGTTAGGTATTAATGGACTAGGATTTAGGGTTGGACTAGTGGATTTGTAATCATTAATGGTTAAGGATACTTAAGAGATTATGGGGTTATAATAGCTAGGAGTTAGGGGTAGATATGGGTTAGTGGAGTTATAATGGTTTTGGTTTAGTTTTAGTTTGGGGTTTTTTATCCCTCATGATGTTCTAGTTTTTCAATAAAATGATGTCGAGGCACCCCAGGGGATAAGAATCAGGGCGAGCCTTAAATCCATGCTTGCAGTAAAGAAAACTATGCAAAAACTGGGTATGTTTTTCTCTCTCTCTTATAAAAATCTCGACCCTCAAATAGTCTCAGTCCAGATATTACAATTTTTTATCTCCAAGAGGAATTTGTCCATGAGTGTTTCAAATAATTTGATTTTAAGAGTGGGAGAAATGGTGTATTAGAAGAAAAACATGATAAACATATGAGACATTGAAAAAAATGATTCTTGTAGCTTATGGAATTGGAATAACCTATTGAGCAATTAAAAATTCAATAGTTATAACATGTATAATAGATCGTTAAAACATGCATCAAACAATTAAAAATCCTCAAATATTTAAATCCACGAAGGTATCCTCTACACACCATTAAACATATGAAGAAATGACAAGAAGTGGTCCTTTTTTTTATAGGAAATCACTTCAATATCATAATCATATAACAAACAATAACATTGAACATGCCATATAACTTTCTACTTGAGATTTTATTAATAGGGATCTTATACAAGAAGCCAAAAATGAGAGGGGTGGATTTTACAAGAGCACATGAAAAAAAGAGGGATTACATACTAAAACATAATGCAAGGGATGGATCTAATGAAGCATGTGGCCTTTATATCTCTTTGTGCATGAGGATTGTGATCAAAAACTCTGGCTATAAGAAACTCTTAAATTCCCCAAAGTGTCGACCATAAAAATGAGATCCTTATCATGCTTTATAGATGTTCCCATTTACGAGAAAAATGATCATATAATACAATATTGCTTCTTGAAAATAGATTACGTTTGTCAGAATATTGATACCTCTTTTGGTTTTCTAATAGATTTGTAACTGATTTTTACCAGGTAAAAATGACTTTTTACCACAAGAGTTAACCTGTTGATACTATTGTTGGGTGTGTTCTCTTCATCTAATTGAGCCTTTTTTTGAGTCTTTTTTAGTGGCTCAATTGATTCCCACTACTGCACTAAGTGTTCTAAACCTTGGTTGATGAGAGGGGAGGATATCAGTTTCCTCTCAGCTGACATCATCCAATGAAATAGAGATCAATTGACTAATCCCTTGAATCCTCTGCCTCAATATTTTCCAGTGTACTGATCAGATTGGAAATTTCACCTTTGGATGGATTACTGAGCATCCCTCTGCTCTCAAGTTTGAAATAATGATACCAGAGAAGGACATTCCCTCCTTCATGAAACACATAACACACTCTCCATCTATTTATAGTCAATATGGATGATTATATTCTCCTATGGCGTGGGATTGTGCAAGTGGGTCATCATCTGTGACACCTGTCATTTGAGTAACTCAACTTTAGAAAGACAATTACTCGCAAATTGGTTTTTCTTTGTTTCTTTGGATTTCTCTTACAGTAACTATACATGTGTTTATGGATACAATTAATGGGGTTGAATGATTCACTACACCTATCCTGATATGATGAGATCCTAGGATTGCGTGGGTGCATGTGTATGTGCAATGATTATCATCCTCTATTGTCTGCAAGTAAAAACATGATGATTGGTGAAAGGACATATACATGAGGCCAAATGTATTTTTACTCATCATATAATCTTGAACTTATTTGGCAGGATGTCAGTGGATCCATCACCCACTTGAAATATTCTTACTCGTGCCTTTTTACAAACACACGTCACCTTCCCAATGGCTTAATTCTTTTGAAATTTTGGGCATGGGTGTGAAATTTTGTGTGACATCATGTTGATTTCATTATGGTCCCATGGACATGTGGCAGCTCCATATTGGTCCATGTCATCACTGATGTGGATCTGGGTTCATCCTATGTGTAGCTCAGCTTGATATGGTGACCAAAGTTTTGGGTGCGCCTCCTCTATATAGGTGGTCTTCCCAAAATGGATCTAATGAGTGCCCCATTGGTGTGCCATGATGTTTTTGATCCTTTTGAGTGTCCTAGGTGGACTATTGCATTGGCTCTAAGTGTCACTAAATGAGCAGACATGTCTACACTAAGTGGGAAAATAGGAAACTAGAAAAAACTGGAATACCACTGTCGTGACCCAAGGGGAGTGGCTTTACCCTTCGTGTTTTGGTTAGGAGAAACCATTCACTTCTCAACACATGGCTCCTAAAACTATTGTCGCACCCCTTAAGTGTGTTAAATCCCTTTAAATTTCACAATGTGACATCAACCATCCATCGTAGATAATGATCGCTTGCAACCGTTGGATAAACATAATCAGACATTTTCTAGCACTTGGTTCTTATGATATGGTCTCATGATATAGCCTTTGTATGAAAAATATATTAAGTCTTTAGGGGCACAATTATCATTGCTTCAGCTCTCGATAAGTGCCCAAGTGGTTTAATGTTAAACTTGGGCCCTTAGGGATTGGTTTTCTTGCTAATTTCTCTAGGGCGCTTGAAAATCTGTTATCTCTTTTGGTCCATAATATCTATACACTTTCCTTCTACCTCAAATTTTTCCAGTATCATCCTTACAAACTTGAACAACATGTGTATTGGAGCTAGGTTAAAATATGGTACTAACATCAGATCCAATGATGACAACATACACCTGCATTTTACAGAGTACTATAGACCAAGTTCCTCTCTCTGTTGGGTTATGGAGTCTGTGTTGAAATGATAGGCCTCCCCACACACCTGAAAATTGATATGATAGGTGAAATTTTTTTTCTCAACATCTTACAATGTTAAGCCCTAACTACTTTATTTCATAACAAATGGTGAATGATGTAAAATTAAAAATACATGGACAAGAATGGAAAAAGATTTATTTATGTACATAGTAAGAGGTTTTGAAAAATTTAGTATTGCAACAAATTTTTTAGGAACCTCCCATTTATAGGATTCCTAAATAGCTCTCCATCTGGTTGAGCCAATTCATATGTGTTTTCTCTTGAGATGCTACAACTTGGAAGATTCCAAGCTAGATATTTTGAATTTTCCCATGTTTTCCTTTGAATTCTCTTATGGTGTCCCACTTTAGAACTAGGTCTCCTATCATGAAGTTTCTCACTTTGGTCAACTTTTCAAATATTTCTTTCATTCTTTCTTGGTGAGATTGGGACCTTATATGCACCTGATCTCTTACTTGTTGAAATTCAATCAAATATTTGATTCTTCTTTTCATATCATTTGGTTCTACTTCTTCCTCTTATAGTACTTTCATCACATGGAGGTTGATTTGAATAGGGAAGATAACTTCTAGTCCATACACCAACTAAAAAGGAGAAGTTCCAATGGACCTCTTGATGCTTACTCTGTCTTCTCACACTGCATATTTCATATGGGAATCCCATGCTTTCTTATTTTGGGGCAGCATTTTCTTGATGATATTGAAGAGATTATTGTTGGATGACTCAACTAAGCAATTTCCTTGAGGATAGTAAGAAATGGAATTACCAAGATATATGTTATAATTTTGAGAACACTACATTATCTTGGAATATTTGAATGCTTGTGCATTATCAATTATGATATTTCTTCGACAACCAATTTGGCCAAAAGGTTCTCCTCAAGGAATTTAATAATTACTGTCTCAGTTGTTGCCCTTGTGGGGTTGGCCTCTACCCACTTAGTGAAATAATATGTGGCTATGAGAATCCACTTATTCTTCCCACTTGAATTTGGGTTGATTTCACTAATGAAGTCCAATCCCCATTGTTGAAAATGTCTCTTCTTTCATAGGCTTGAGTGGGAGAGGTTGCAACTTCTACTTTCCAACAAACGCTTGGCACTCTACACATGCTCTAACCTTGAAATTAACATTAGAAAATAATTAAGGCCAATAGTAACCAACCCCAAGGATATTATATGCAGTGTCTCTCCAAGCATGATGACCTCCACATATCCCTTTGTGAAACTCAATGATAATACCCTGAGTTTATTCTTCTGCAAGACAATTCAACAATATTCCTTCTAGATCCTTTCAATACAATTTTTCTCCTAAAATGGAATACTTCATAGCCTTGAGTTTAGTATATATAGCCTTAGTTTTGTCACATGATGGTGGTCAACTTAAATTATGCAAGTAAAAGATTATATCCTTGTACCAATCAAATTGAGAAAATTTAAGGCATACCTTCAAACTTGATTCTTGTGTTTCATATTCTCCTGGTTCGGCTGCTATGATGTCTACTGATAGAGAATTCATATCAAAATCCATGTACTTATATTTAGCTAGCAGTTTGGAAAGTCCTTGTCCTTTTATCATCTTAGTGGGTTTTATTTCTAAGTCATACTCTTGAAGTTTGGAAATCCATTTTCCCCTTCTCCCGTCACTATCAGACTATGTAAGGATATATTTTATTGCACTCATGAGTACATCGGGAAATGTTTTTGAGTTCAATATGTAATCTCTAAATTATTTCATCTCCTTGACCACATAATATGATTGATTCTCCAGGTTTCTATATCTTAGTTCAACATCTCTTATATCTCTACTAAAGAATTCTATAGGTTGCTCTTGACTTTCTTCAATTTTTTGCAACACAACAACTATGGTATGTTATGAAGAAAAGTAAAATATTAAGAACTCCTTATAATAGTTTGGGTCGACTAACATTGGATAATCTCCTAATTCCTCTTTGATTAATTAAAAAGACTCTTTAGCCTCAATAGTCCATTTCACTTCATGGTCTTTCGTCAACATGTCTCTGATATGTTTTACCATTTTAGAAACATTTGGGACAAACCTCCTCATAAAATTGATTCTTCCCAAGAAGGATTGCATTTCTTTGTTGTTTCTAGGAAGGTAAATTTGCTTGATAGTCTCAACCCTTTCTCAATCTATCTTCACCCCTTATTTGGATACTATATGGCCAAGAATATTTCCTTCTATCATATCAAAATAAGAATTCTTAGGATTTAAATACATGACAAATTTTCTACGCTTCACAAAAGTTTGCCTTAGATTCTTGATGTGATCTTCATCTGTCTTTGAGAAAATAATCATGCCACCAAGGTATATAAGAATGAATCTGTCTTTCTCACCCACAAAATCTATGTCCATAGCTCCCGCATTAATTAGACCAAAATCCATATTATCATACATGAAATTTCCCCATGGGGTTGTGAAGGATTTCTTTCTCTATCTTCTTCAATATTCATTTCCACCTCGTTATATATTGAGAAAGCATTCGTCATGGAAATTGTATTTTCTCCCACTATTTTCTGAAGTATGTGATCCATATTTGGTAGAGTGTAGTTATATTTTAGTGAGAATTTATTTAGGTTCCTAAAATCCACACAAAACCTTATCTCTCCACTCCTCTTACTGAGTGAGATCAAATTTTCTACCCATTCAAAATACTCGAGGGGAATACTTATTTGAAAATATAGTAAATTTCTCACCTCATTCTCAATGGTAGGTATTACAAGAGGGTTTACTAGCTTTAGTTTTTTTCCTAAAAGGATTAGTACCATGCTTGAGTGGTATTATATGTTGTCTGATGCTGGTATCATAAGTCTTTAGGTATTCATATTTCTAGGTAAAAAAATCCATGTATTCCTTGAACAACTCCAAATATTTTTCCTTGTTCCTAGTAGGAAAATATTTTAACAACTTTATGTATTTGGGATCCTCCTCTATCTCAATGTTTCATTCCTTAGTGTTATCAATTTTGGGAAGAACTGGTGTCTTCATAGGTACACCATTTCTATAAAATAGATGCTCCAAGGGAACCATCCCTTTGGGTTAAATTTGTTCTTGAGATGAAGAACCTTATGCTCAACCATCTAGTCACTGAATTCAAGAGTGATTTCAATTTCTTCATAATTTATTGAACTAGATTCTTCCTTATCATCCAAGTCAACATGGATGTTTGAAAACTCATCTATGACCTCCATAAACCTCTTGATTCATTGGTCATCTTCAAACACTTTCCAATACTTTATATTGTCAGGGATGGATGGTCTATACCTCAACTCAATTTCATATTTCATTTTGGGAACAACAAGTGTTTTAAAGTTAATATATGCAAATGCTAAGGAATCATCATGCTAGTTAAATTCTCTTCAGACAATAGTAATATTGAAAGCTTCATAAAACTTATCAATAAAATACAAAACCTGATTTATGTATGCCCTCATCCTGGGATGTCTTTTCTGATAGAAGCCTTTGATTTGTTGCACCACTAGCTCTGAGTCTCCAAATGCCACCAGACCGATAATCTAGATTTTTCTTGTTGCCTCCAAGCCTAGAATCAAGGCCTCATATTCAGATACATTGTTGGTTGCCTTGAACTCTGGTTTGTAGGAAAAATGAATTTATTTTTTGTTAGGAGAAATGAGTACTAAAATAGCTCCCACTCATTCTTTTGAATATGCCCCATCAAAATACATTTTCTATATACCATATACTTCTTCAATAGGGCTCACCAAAATATCTATAAGCACAGGGGATTCCTTTTACTCTTCATTTTCTATGGGTATGAAACATGCTTGATCTTCATAAACAACATATAGAGGATGATTTAAAAGATTGTTATGGTCACTAACCACATAAGTAAATTTGGTTTCTCTATATAAACTCCTATTTTATCCTCCAAAAACTGGTACAGTGGAATAAGTCATGCCTATATTCATAGTACATCCTAGATTACATGCCTAAGTTCGTGATAGAAGCATGCCATAGTTTGCGGGCACATCATCCACCACCATGTCCATCATAATTCTATTAACATGAAGTTGAGCTAGAGTGAATACCTGTTGGGCCCTTCATTTTGATAAATAGAAGTTGCGTAAGATATTTCAAAGCTTCATTTTGATAAATAGAACTTGCACAATATATTTTGGAATCAGACAGCTGAGCAAAGAAAGGAACAAAAAGAAAAGAAAAGGTAATTCACAACAAGAAATAATTAGAAAAGAAAACAGTTAGAAGGACAACGCAACACCAATTTTGGGAGAAAGAGGTTGCAACTGAATCAAGAAGAGGAGAGAACTCTCAAGTTCTCAACCAACAATCCTGGATCATATTATACATATTAAATCAATATGATTGTAAAGGGGATTATGATGGGAATTAGGATTATTATCACTTTCTGTTGTTAACTTAGTTAAGTCCTGAGATCTGGGTTAGGAGCCAGATTGATAATGTAATCGAGTCATGTAGTACTGTAGTGTTGGAAAGAGAAAGGGATTGATATAACCTTGTCTCACAATAGTAAAAAAGAATTTGATGATTACCGTTTGCATGACAAATTGTATTTGTCGCTCAATATGATCTTGTATTTTGAAGAATAAAACTATTATATGATAATACAATGGGAGATCCAAATTTTCTTGAAAATATCTTGTGCACTTAGTCTTCTGATTCTATTGAATGTTATGCTATGTTATCTCTTATGTTTGATATGTTTAAGTGGTTATAGCTTACATGTGAATTTCAACACAACTTTGTTTCTCCACTCTAGGTTAGGAAATGTTCAAGACTGCAATATGTTTAAGCTATCTTGCGCATGAATGATATGAATATTGATACTTCAGAGATCTATTTGAGTATTATCCTTCCCCTTCCCTCTTCTATTCATCTCGGGTGTGCTTCGGTTGAGACTTCTTCCCTCCTGGAAAGATGAAAATTCCATTGAACTAGACTACATTGGTACCTTTTGTTGGTAACTTGAGAAGGACCCTGGTTTGATCACTTTTGCGCCAACAAAATGGTTCTGTTGCTGGGACCTGTACTTCAAAAGGAAACGTTTAAGGATAATTCTACCACGGATCTATAGATTTGATATTTGTGAATGGTGAAATGAAATTGTGATGCCTTTATATGGAAGGAAGTGGAGTTGCGAGGTAAAAGCATGAGCGATACAAGAGATTCTGTCTTTTATTCAAAAAGATCGAGTGACCAATATGAGATGTTCTGGGTAAAATTCATGAAATATCTATTCCATTGGATAGATTAGCTACAAGAAGTTCCATAATTCAAATAATGTGTCAATAAGACCTGTAATTGGGACATAGAGAAGATTGCAACACTTCATCGGTTGGATAACTAGATTACACGAGCAGTTGATTTCTGGGTTAACACATCTCTAGAAGGATATATCATTGAATTCACAGCTGAGAATCACCAATCATTTTCATGGGCAGAAGAAATTTTCAAGAAATGTGCACGCGGTAAACTGGTGAGAGAAATTCCCACGTGGATCAAAGAATTCTTGATGGAGGAGGGGATGTTAACTATTCCCTCGACTAATATGGAAGCCTAAACACCTACGCTTGGGGTAGGGTGATTTTGGGGTAGGACCATGACCTAAGAAGGGGAAATGGTCCTTTGACAAATGGGGGAATATAAAGAAAATAATGCAAGAAATGGGCCAGCCTTTAGGCAAGTCTCCATAGTTGAGAAGTGGTGGCGTGGAAAGATAAATAAATCTGCAAAGTAGTCCGAGGTGTTTCAGAAATAAATCATATCAAGAGGAACAAATGAAATAAATAAGGAAGAGTTGAGGAAGTTAAGAAGATAAGAAATATTGGCCAGTCTAATATTACAGTAGAGAGAAGCGCAAAGAGGAAGGAGTCCCCAGGTGGGTGGAAAAGAAGAGGAGTGTGTAGAAGAAAGGGAAGATGAAGTAGGTATGGATCTTGTAGGAGACTGAAAAGATTCATCCTCAATATCAAGAAACATCGAGAATCAAGTCGAGAATGCTACTCCAGAGGAAGAAAATGAGACCCCCCAAATCAAAGAAACCCTCCCAGAAGTTAGTGAAAATAGCCCCAAATCACCCATCCCTAGGTGTCCTTGATACCCATGGTAATATCTACACTACATACTTATGATAGTTCTATTCCATCGCATTCAATTAGTCATTCACAGTCTGTAAGTGTAAACACTGGGATGATATTGGGATCCCCTGGCATATCGCAACTAGGGCCATTAGGTTTCATTTTAATAGGAACAGTGAGACCCGAAATGGATGGAAATATAGGAGGCTTGATTTCCCAATACCCAGAATTATGGGGTAAAGGGGACAAGGATGTAGAACAACATTGATTCCTATTTGAAGCCATTTGTATATCTAGAGGGAATCTATATGCAAACAAGTTAGTATAATTTCAGACTACCTTGAGGGGTCGTGCCCTCAAATGGTACATGGAGGCTATTGAACCAGGGGTGAAAGGACAAGCGTTCACCCTTTCCCAAGTTCGTTTGAATTTCATCGCCGAATTAAAACTACCTCAGTCAGAGAAACAAGTTCTCTCTAAGTTGAGGGAGATTCAACAAAGGGAAGGAGAATCTTCCTGGGAGTACAATCAGAAATTTAAAGATGCTATTGGGAGGTTAGTGCATCCAATTCACGAAGAGAACCATAGGTAATGGTACATCCAAGGATTAATACCTCTAATGAGAATCGCTCTAACACAAAAATGGATAACCACCTTAATAGATTCCTTGGAACAGTCGATGAAAATAAAATCCATGACATATTATCTAGGGAGTCTGAGAGTGACCAGACCTCCAGTGGATGCAAATTTCTCACAACTCCAGGGAAAAATATTGACACTCATGGTAAATATTCAAGAATTAACTATACCAAGACCAGGACAAACTCAGTTTTGTTGCACGGGATGCTACACAAAAGGGCATCTGGAAAATGAATTTCTGCACATGAGGGAAATGGGACCTCCTCACAATCCAATGGGATCCTCTCCAGGACCAATAGGAGGAATTGCACAAGTATCTGTGACTCCACCATTCCATGCACCAGGGCTATACCATGCCTTTCTAGGAACTCAAACATCTCATCCAGCTGAGTATTGTGATATTTTTCAGACACATGGGCATGCTCCAAGGCAGTGTTCTATCATTTAAAAGTATATGATTTCTTCCAATACAATACATTGTGAATTCTTTGCATCCACAACACATGCTACAAATCAATGTAGAGCGTTGGACACGCTTGTTGATAGATTAGATTGAACAACATTTAGAATAAATGAAACCCCCAAAGGACCTAAAAGAGGGTAGGGAAGTGGGGTTGGAGGTGGATTTAAAGGAGGAAGAAATGGAGGAAGAGGTATAAGAAGATGTTAGAACTACAATTAACAAGGTCACTTAGCCAGATACTACTCTCACCCAAGACAACCATGGTGCTCTCATTGCAGAACTAATGGGAATGCAACTGAAGATTCTCAAGAACTGATCGCAAAATGGGAATATCAGGTTCCTCAACAAGGAGATAAATTTATAGGCTCATAAATGAAAAAGGAAATCGAGGGACATCTACCTAATATCAACATCATTACTCACGGAGGAGAAAAAACTGGGGCAGATGCAGATAGTCAGCCCAAGATTCAGAAAGCAGCTTCCAAGGATGACATGTATGACCTTTTGAAACAAATGTTGTTCTTCAAATATGAAATAGAAATATTTAAGAACATCCCCACTCCATAAATAGTGGAAAATCCCCCTAAAGTCACCTTTCAACCTAAACTTGTGCAAACCCCTACCTCACCACCGACACCTAGAAACTTTGTAATTCCAAAGAGACACCCTGAGTAGTCTCAAAAAGTAATCAATCTCTGGTTTCAATTGTTCTTTTATATCCTCAGGGATGACCAAATTACAGAGAAGTTTCAAAATACCTTGTACCTAATACTGGGAAATGAGGGAACCCCAAAATCCATTGTAAGGACCAACCTCCATGAGAAGAATACACAAAGAATACAAAGAAGAAAGGTGCGAACAGAAAAACAATTTAGGTTATAATCCCAACTAGATGATTTTGAGATCAAATATGGCATGCTATATTTGGGATCCGATGTCAACATCCTACCCAAAAATACCTGGAAAGCTTTGGGAAAACCTAATTTAGTGTATTCCCCCATCTAGTTGAGAATGGAAAACTAGTACTGCATTTTCCCAGTAGGAAGGATGGAAAATGTAGAAATAGATGTTGTAGGAGTTAAAACCACAATCAATTTCAAAGTAATTTAAATTATGGGAGATAAGTATCCCTACCCTGCTCTATTTGAAATTGTTTGGGAATACGACAACTATGCTATCATTGATATAAAGAAGGACACCATGACGTTTGAAGTAGATATGTATTTAGGGCCTAGATACATTGATTTGGTGGACAAAAGTATGGAATCATATTCTCTTGACCAATTATAGACCTTAACAGCAGGAACGAGACCAAATTACATAAATCCCACTGTAGATGTATCGGTAAGTTTGAGAAGCATACAATCTACTGACAAGGATTCAGAATTAGCATTTGACAGTTGGCAACAAGACTCATACAAACGATTCTCAAGACAATGCACAACTATCAGAGCAATGAGATGGATTGGAACTGACATCAAAGAACACCCAACATATGATGGTACCTCAGAGGTACAGAGATTTCTTGCCAGCATGGAAGAGAAAATAGGGGTGGATCAAAGGATCTATGTTCTTGAATTAGCCTTGCAGGATACCCCCGATAGATGGTGGGACACTCATTGAACCTTGATAATGGAATAGGAAGATGTGAAGAAAGCCATCCAATGTCGATTCCAAAGTAGGGATCAACTGAAAGAAGAGATGCATATAGATTTTCAAGATGCGCAACTATTTGATGGATGGTCTGACCCCAAAGTGAATATTGAGCATTTCTTAAAACAATGGCAAGTTGTGAAAGTACCCTCTCACCTATGGGTTCATATATTTCTCCACTCACTAGGTCCAATCCCAAAATATTGTTACATACATGAATAGATCAGAAGATAAACAAGCTATTGGCAGACCTTACAAGACCAGTTTTGCAAGGAATTCTTCTTTACAAGTAAGTACCTTGAGAACAACACAATCCTTCAAAGAATCCGAGAAATTATTTTTATTGATATTTGCAAACAAAGATCAATACTAGTAGTATGTTCTCATCATGCTTAAGTGCTTCAGTCTATTCTGAGTCATGAATCTGATAAGACACCTATAGCTTGCTGCAAAGTTGATAAAGACCTGGAAAATCTTGATGACTTAGAAGAACTTACAAACTTAACTATTAAAGAAATAGAAGGAAGTAGAGAGATTCAGGATACTATACCTAGTCACACATGTAGCTCCTATAACCATCCACTAAAGTTGCAGAAAGTTAACATAGGAAGTACATAGCATCCTAAGATATCTTCAATAAGGGATTACTGGGATGAGAAAACTATGAATGAAGTCCACAGCCTATTGTGGGAGTATGATGACTTGTTCCCAAAAACGTTCTCAGAATTGAAAGGTATAAAAGGAGCCATCGGAGAAATGAAAATCGAGTTAAAAAGTGATTCAAAACCTATGAAGCACAGACCATACCACCTTAATCCTAAAATAAAAGATAAGGTCAAGAAGGAAGTAGACAAAATGCTTGCGACAAGACTTATCTTTCCAATCGAAGAATATGAGTGGGTTAGCCCCATAGTTATCTAGAGAAAGAAGGATACAAAATACATTTGGGTCAGTGTGGACTGCAAAAGTAAGAATTCTTCATGTGTGAATGATCTGTTTCCAACACCTTTTAGTGATGAAGTGTTAGATCAGGTTGCAGGAAAAGAATCTTGTTCGTTTATAGATGGATTCTTAGGATATCACCAAGTCATAATTGTAGAGGAAGACAAGAACAAGACCATGTTCATAACTGAGTGGGGAACATTTGCATACAACGTAATTCCCTCTAGCTTAAACAATGCCCCCGCAGTATTCTCTTGCATCGTAATAGTAGCATTTCGAGAGTTCATCCAAAATTTTGTAGAGGTCTACATGGACGATTGGAAAATAAACATCCTATTAAAGGAACATGTAGGGCTGATCTAATTAATGTTTGATAGATTTCGTGAATTGCATATATCTCCGAACCTAAGGAAGTGCATTTTATGCATAGCACATGGTAATATTCTAGGCCATATAGTATGTCGGGAAGGAGTTCTGGTATACCCTACTAAAGTTGCAGTCATCCTGAACATGCCACCACCTACAAGTGATAAATTTTTGTGCTATACACTGGGACATACATGATATTACTGCAGGTTCATCAGAAGATATGCAACTATCACCACACCTCTACAAAATTAGTTGAAGAAGTCTGAAATATTTTGGTGGAAACTAGTATGTGAAAAAGCATTCAACATCCTCAAAGAAAAACTAAGTATTGTACCTATCTTGATATTTCCCAATTGGGAGATTCAATTCCATGTACATGTCGATGCATCAGACATCACCCTGGGAGCCATTTTAGTGCAACCAGGGGAAGGAAATATGGACCACCCTATCTATTTTTCCACCAAATTTTTTTTGTAAAGCAAACGCAACTACAAAACCACCGAAAGGGAAGGTCTAGCCATGATTTTTGCATTAAAAAATTTAAGACACTATTTGTTAGGCTCTCATTTCAAGTTTTTTACTGGCCACTCTACGTTGAAGTACCTAGTCAATAAACCAGTACTAGAAGGAAATATTTGCAGGTGGCTACTGCTCTTTCAGGAGTTTTCATTCGAAGTAATTGTCAAACCAGGAAAATTCAATGTAGGTATAGATCACCTATCTAGGTTGGAATCAGGGGAAAGTGGTGGAGTAATAGATGATCATATCCCATATGCGAACCTATTCCAAATTGAGTTTATCCCAGAGTATCTTGAAGACATCGTTGTCTTCCTCAGTACATGGACCTACCCAAAAACTTACTCTGCAACCCAAAAACGACATATGGTGACTCGCGTAGTCGACTATCAACTGATTGTGGGACAACTTTACAAATTGGGACTAGACAACATCCTCAAGAGATGTTTCTTGAACCATGAGAGGCAAGATATCTCGTGGGAATGCCACAATGGAGTTGTTGGAGGACATGTTGGAGGTAAAGATACTGCATAGAAGTTACTTCAAGCTAGAATATGGTGGGCTACATTATTTAAAGATGATAAAGAGTATGCTAGATATTGTGACACCTGCCAAAGAGTAGGAAATCCATCATGTAGAGATGAATTTCCCATTCAGCTAGTTAGAGCACTTCAATAATTTGAGAAATGGTTTGTTGACTTTTTTATACCAATCAACCCATCGGATAAGAATTCAAGGGTTAGATACATCATTACCGCAACAGATTACCTCACAATATGGGCTGAAGTAGAGGTATTTCAAGATTTTCAGCAGATACAAATTCTTTTGTACTATTGTGAGACAAGATTATCTCAGTCCCTTTCTCTTTCCAGCACTACAATACTACATGAATATATTACATTATCAGTCTGGTTCCTAACCCAGATCTCAGGTCTTAGTTAAGTTAACAAAAGAAAGTGATAATAGTCCTTATTCTCATCATCATCCCCTTTAAAATCATATTTATTTCATATGTATAATCTGATCCAGTCTTTCTAGTTGGGAACCCAAGAGTTCTCTCCTCTTCTTGATTCGGTTGCAACCGCTTTCTCCCAAAACTGGTGTTGATATGTCCTTCCAACTATTTTTTGTTCTAATTGTTTCTTGTAGCGCATTCCCTTTTCTCTTCTTTCTATTCCTTCCTTTGTTTGGTTGTCTGATTCCAAAATAGCTTGCACAACTTTTGTTTATCAAAATGAAGTTATAAAATATATTACGCAACTTCTATTTATCAAAACGAAGGGCCCAGCAGGCTCTGACCACAATCCTTGACTTGCCCCGAGTCAAGTATTTATCTCTTCCATGGTCTCTGGGTTGTCTTGTTGTTTGTCCTTTCCTTATGCTTCCATGTTTCTTCCACTTCCATCTTGGAATGTTTCTTCTTTATCTCCTTCAAATGAAGGGCCCAACACTACCATATCCATGATTATCCCATCACACTTCACTTTTCTAGCATCAAACAAATAGAGATCATGATATGGTCTAGTTATCTCCAATCCCAATTTTTCCATTACTACTTTTGGCATAAGATTATGTGATTCTCTAGAATAAAGCATACAATTATGCAACATTTTGTCATGAATATTCAATGTTACATAGAAAGGTGAAACTAATTCTTCCTTGTCATCTATATGGGGACCAAAAAGTATGGTAGGGGACTCATATTGAAAATCTACAGTATCGGGAGGGCTTGTTGGCTCCTTTCGCTATATGGCTTTCTCAATATGTTTTTGATATGATGGATTCTTAGCTAGTTCCACTAGTGGGATAGGAATATTGATCTTGGACAATTGTTTTTCAATGTTAAAATATGGAACTGATTCCTCAAATTCTTCAAATTTTGTTTCTCTTTTTGAAGGTTCCCCAAACTCATTAGCCTTAGGCATATTTGTTAGTTCTTTGAATTTATATTTGAAAATAATTGGTCTAGGATTCTTAGGTTGAGGCAGACTATTCATATTTGTTTCCTTATGTCTAGGTCTGAGATCATACTTCTTATGCATCTCAACCTGTAGTGAATTATCAAACATTCTATACTAAATAGAGGACAAAAATTATTTGTTTGATTCACTTTTGGGGATTTGGTTCCTATTGTTTATGGAATATTCATAGTCATCTTGAGTTAGATGCATGGAATTATTTTCCCATTGTAAGAGGTATATTTCCTCTCAATTCTCAACATATTCCTCTTTCGTTGCTTCCTCCACCAAGTTATTTTCATTGTTGGTTCTCATAGGGGGTTGAATGGGTTGTTCTTCATTTATTCTTTCCCTTCCTCATTAGTTTAGGGTTGAAAGGTATTCCAAAATGATTAGGGTTCCACTCCCCTCCTTTTTCAGAATATTTATTGACATTACCATTTTCCATCTCAAATCTAGACATCATATTGTTAGATTTCTAATTATTCTAGACATTTCATCCATCCTATCTTCAAGGAAATCTTTGAATCGATCTACGGGACCATAGTCTTCTCTAGTATTTTTTATTTCTACTTGATATGGGTTTTGTTTCATTTTATCAAATGCAATCATATTTCTTTTGATGTCTATTTGCATCATCCTACATAATAAGTAGATTTGGGGATCTCATTTCCATTAATATCATGGAACAGTCACAATCAAAGGCCCCAACATATGTGACTTTAGCTACTTATTGTGATAGATTTATGTCTCTAGGAATCTTGTTGTATAGCTTTTTAAATATTCTTCTAAAGTCAGCAAAAATCTCGTTAGCTCTCTTCTTGAGCGAGCCAAATCAAATCAAATAATATAGACTATCTATATTTACCCCCATTGCTTCATAAATGTATACTCAAGAGCCTGCAAGTTATCAATTGAGTCTAAAGGAAGCTCTTTGGACCACTTCCGAACATATCCCTCAAAGGTTTGAACAAAAATATCATGAAGACATTTTCTTGTTCAACAAACAAGTTGTCTGTGAAGTCCTAAAAGGATGTTATATGCTCTTCAATGGAATGGGTTTGTTATCCATTGTGTTTGGGAAAGATATTCAATTAATTTCCAGGGAGGTCGTGAACATTCACAGGGATATTTAATGGGCCAAATACAGTAGTGACCCAAGGGTTTAAAGGTGGTAGGGGGTTTGGTTCCCCCTTGGTACTCCTCCACCTAATTTGGACATAAGTGTTTGTAGAATGAAATTATTCGCTTTGAAGGACAGAGGATTAATACGGTTTTTCAAGAAGCATTTAAGTGAAGTAGTTGTTTCTTGACAAAACTCTATGGGTTAATTATGTATATCTATTACAGGTTTTGGAGGAATTTTGTAAGAAGAAAATGAATCCATAGGTATATCAATTATCTCAAAGGATTCACTAGCTCTATGAACAACAAAAGGAGATGTTTCTAGATTAGGGTTACCTCAAGATGAAGAGATTTGATGTTCTATGATATTTCTTCAGGTCACGAGATTTTCTAGATTTGAATAATCTAGAGTCTGATCAAGACCTAGGTTTCTTCTAGTATATCTTCTGTTATATGCATGATATTCATTTTGTGGAGTCTCCAAGTGAAATATCAACAACTAGATGCATGAAACATGTTCACTGTCAAGAATAAGATCTTGCAATGACGTACCTCGAGGAAGATATCATCAAATTACGTCGTCGAAAATGACGCCATTTCATATGTTATCTCTCGATATCTTCCAGGATATCAATGGAATGATGTCGAGGAACCCTAGGGGATAATACTCAGGGCTAGCCTTAAATTCATACTTGCATTAAAGAAAATTATGCAAAAATTGGGTAAGTTTTTATTCTCTCTTATAAAACTCTCGACCCTCAAACATTCTCAGTCCAAATATTAAATTTTTTTAACTCCATGAGGCATTTCTCCATGACTGTTTCATAAAATTTTATTTTAAGAGTGGGGAAAATGGTGTATTAGAATAAAAACACGATAAACATATGAGGCACTGCAAAGAATTAACCTCATAGCGTATGGAATTGGAATAACATGCTAAGAAATTAAGAATTCAACAGTTATAACATATATAATAGATCACTAAAACATGCATCAAACAATTAAACATCTTCAAATATTTAAATCCATGGAGGTACCCTCTGCACATCATTAAACATATGAAGAAATGACAATAAGTGGTCATTTTTTAAGAGGAAATCACTTCAGTATCATAAGCATATAACACACAGTAACACTGAACATGAAATATAACTTTCTTCTTGAGATTTTATTGATGGGGATATGACACAAGAAGACAAAAATGAGAGGGGTAACCTTTGCAAGATCACATGCACAAAAAGATGGATTACAGATTGAAACATAATGGAGGGGATGAACATTATGAATCCAACAACCTTTAATATTTGTTTGTTCCTGAGGATTGTGATCAAACAATTTTGGTTGTAAGAAACTCTTAAATTCCCCAAAGTGTCGACCATAAAAATGGTCTCCTTATCATGCTTTATAGACTTTCCCATTTGTGAGAAAATCGTTCATATAATCCAATACCACTTCTTGAAAATGGATACTACTTGTCAGAATGTTGATACTGCCACCGATTTTCTAACTGATTTTTACTGGGTAAAAATTATTTTTTAACACCAGAGTTAACTTGATGATATTGTTTTTGGGTACCTTCTCTTTGTCTAATTGAGCCCTTATCCTAGTATTTATGAGTGGATCAATTAATTCCCACTATTGAGCTGATTTTTCTCAACCTTTGTTGGCGAAAGTACATCATAGTCGTTCTCTCTTAGCTGACATCACCAAATGAAACAAAGTAGAATTGACCAATCCATTGAATCCTCTGGCTCAAACTTCTCTAATATACCAATCTGATTGGAAACTTCACCTTAGGATGCATTACCAAGCATCCCTTTGCTATCAAGTTTGCAGTAATGATAGCATAGAAAGAAATTACCTTCTTTGTAAAACATAGAACACACTCTCCTAACATCTGTAGCCAAGATGGATGATTATATTCTCATGTGGGGTGGGATTGTGCAGGTGGGTCATGCTTTGTGACACCTGCCATATTAGTAGCTCATCTTTAGAAATCAAATTACTCGCATATTGGTTTTCCTTTGATTCTTTGTCTTTCTCTTATAGGAACTAGACATGTTTATGGAGACAGTTGATGGGGATGAATAATTCACTACACTCTTCCTGATATGTTGAGATTTTGGGATTGCATGGGTGCACATGTATGTGCAATGCTTATCATCCTCTATTGGTTGCATGTAATGGTGTGATGATTGATTAAAGGACATAGACGTGAGGCCAAATTTCTTGTTATGCATTGTATCATCTCCAATGTATTTAGTAGGCCATCAGTGTATACATCAACCACTTGAAATATTCTTCCTCGTGCCTTTTTACAAAAACGCATGACCTTCCCAATGGCTTAATTATTTTTAAAGTTTGGGCAAGGGAATGAAATTTTGAGTGAAATAATGTTGAAATCATCATGCTCCCATGGACACGTGGCATATCTATATTTTTCCATGTCGACTTTGATGTGGCTTTGGGTTCAACGTATGTGTAGCTAAGCTTGATATGGTGACCGAAGGTTCTGTTGTGTTACAACCCTAAATTGCACCACACATGCTTACCTGGAATCAGGCCATCTCATATCCCTTCTTTGCCAAAGCATTGTTGAACAACTCTTTGAAAATCCTCTCTTATAAAGTTCCACGCACCCTACTCCATTACTGCACGTGTGTACATGCTGGCTGACCCAAAACAACCCGCGTGGACCGACAAAAGCACAAAAAAAGGAAAGTTGCCGATGGAACACAAAAGCTATGGGTGAGTTAACTAAAACTCCCGACCATGCATATCAAGAAGAGTGTAGTGAATCATTCATCCCATGCATATCCATGGGGAGGAATCTCTAAATGAGTGGATAGGTGTGTGTTGAGTGGGCGAATAGGAAAGTAGATAAAACCAAAATACCATTTTTGAAACCCAAGGGGAGTGATTTTACACTCCATGTTTTTATCAGGTGACACCATTCACTTCTCAACATGTGGATCCTAAAATTGTTGTTGCACCCCTTATGTGTGTTAGCTTTTGTTCACTTTCACGATGTGACATCAACCATCCACCATAGATTAGGATCGCTTGCAACCATTGGATAACCCACACCTTTGTTAGTGCTTGGTTCTTATTCTATGGTGTCATGATATATGCTTTGTCCAAAAAGGGATTAAATATTTAGGGGCACAATTATCCCTACTACAACTCCCCATAAGTACCCAAGTGCTTGAATTTTAACCTTGGGCCCTTAAGGATTGATTTTTTTGCTGATTTATCTAGGGTGCTTGAAATTTTGTTATCTCTTTTGGTCCAGGAGTTTTGTATGATTTTGGTCTGCCTCAAATTCATCCAATATCTGCATTACAACCTTGAATAGCATGTGTCTTTGAGCTAGGGTCAAATATGGTACTAACACGGTCAATGGGGTTTGAGGGGTTATGGGGTTATGGATTAATAATAGAGAAATATATGAATAAATTTATTCCATAGATCTAGATAGTGTTGAAACACACATCGACACTGAGAGGAGGGGGTGAATCAATGTATGGAGATTTTGGAAACTTTTCACACTTTCATAGATTAACTAACTGAATAAGATATATGCAATTCAATTAGTTATTCATAAACATGTATAACACAAACTGTATGAAGTAGATAAAATATCATTATTTTATTTATTTAACTTGAATGAATATAAATAAAATCAATCCTTCAATATCTTCAAATTCAACTTAATATGAGAGATCCAACTCTATGATACAAGACCCAAGTTGTATTTCTCATATCCAAATGAGAAATGAGGAATCCAACCCTCATAACAAGACCCAGCTTGTTGATCTCAAATCCAACTGAGATGTGAGGAATCCAATCCTTGTGACAAGAATCATCTTGTAAACAAGCACCTGATNCCTGTACTTATATAGTCCTCCAAAGGGTGCCACTTTGAAACAATGTGTCCTTTTGGAATTTGGAGTGAAGGAAACGACTTTTAAAATTCAAAGACATTGTTTTTTTGCAGAACATGCCCAATTAACCAAAAAGCGATAAATTACCCTAGAAAGTGTGTGAGGTGGATAGTACAGGCAATTCTTTATAGGAAAATTACCCATATTTTCCTTTTGTCATCGTATGCCAGATTGACTTTAGTACATATTACGTTTTTGTGAATGTCTAAATCGACCTCCACATATCTCCTTTATTGGTGATTATTTAAAATCAACTTGTAAACATTTTACTTGATGGTTATCTTAAAATCAGCTTCCTCTCAGCTGCTAGTCACTAAAGATTTGACTTGGTCTCACCCTTTTTCCTATTTTCTTCCTCATTCGACCGACAAACATTATTTTGGTTGACTCAACTAGGATAAATTTTGACTCGAGTATTTCAATTCTAGTCGACCATCTTAATTCATCCTCAACCTCGACTTGTATTTAAGTTCACTTTGAATTCAACATTTAGGTTACTTATTTCTTGGACCGAGTCGACTTGGAAGAAAACCAACTTGATAAATTCGACTTTGGTCATCTCGACTTGCTTTGGCCGACTTTTATTTCTCGACTCAAATTTCCTTCGACTTCGACCTTTAGTTGGTCGACTTGTCTTCGACTCATCTTGAAATCGATCGACTTGTCTTCTCCAAATTCCATGAATCTACAATCTTGTAGTCGACCGACTTGTCTTCAACTTGTCTTGTAGTTGATTGACTTCCAGATATTCGACCTTATTGTTGTTTGAATCGAATTTACTTGTAACTCGATGGTGTCAATTCTTCCTCACCAAACATCCACCATTGAAATTTTGTCTCGTATTTGAACTCTTCTTCAATTTAAATTTTTTGAATCACTTTTAATGAACCATGTCTTATTAACTTATTTATTTTTGATTTGTATGGATCCATACTGGATTATCCATTTACTATTTTTATCTGGACAATTTCTTCACAGTTTCTTCTTTTGTACATGGATGTTAATGAAATAATATCATCCTTATACAATATAGGATGAGTGTATCAAGCTCATACAATATATTAGTCAATATTATCTTTCTACCGATATTCAATCCATCTTCATAAAATTATGTCCAATATTGACAATACTTGACATTCAAGTCACCTTCATAACATTATATCCAACCTTCATAACATTATGTTCAATATTGACAATACTTGACATTCAATTCACCTTCATAACAATATGTCCAATTTTGACAATGCTTCTCAAACCAATCAATCAATGATACTTCACCTATTTATCAAGGTTGACATCAATGACAACCAAATTTCCAACAATCTCCCCCTATGATGGAAACATTAGTAAAACAATCTTACTTCCCTTATGAAATGTATTCTATATTTTGAGTCTTTGACTTGACTTTTCTTTACTCTTTATCTCTCCCCCTTTGACAATAATGACAAAGGGAATATTTATCTTCCCCCCCTGAGATGATGCTCCCCCTAAGGTGATTCACCCCCTAAGGTGATGCTCCCTCTATATTTGTCCCATTTATTTTGGTCTTTGTTTTTATTGTTTATCTCTCCTCTTTTGACATCAATGACAAAGGAAAGAAAACTTTTACTACTTTTCTCCCCCTGTGAATGTGCTAGTTGTTATCTCAATATCTTGGGATTTTTGTGTTCAAATAGGTTTTTACTTTCTTTTCCTTTGTCGTAACAGACAAGGGTGTGAATCTTACTAATCATCTTGTTATATTTCTTCTTCTTCTTGATATTCTTTAGTTCTTTGATTCCAAGAGATATTTACTGTTATTTCATATTATTAATAAATTTGATATGTTCATACTCTGTCTTTATATATTTTGAACTCCTTTCATTGCTTTCTTCTTTAGATATTATTTGTTTTATTCATCGCACTATTCTACATACTTATTTTATTTTGAGAGTTCAACATCATCACCACTGTTTTGTGCACCATAATCTTCTTCATCTTATTCTTTAGAAATTCTTCTTCCTTCAGCTTCTTCCTCTTCATATGAAAAGCTCTGAATTTCACATTCCTTATTAGGAGTTTCATCCATCAGTTTATTGTTATCAATTTCTTCATTTTTAGGTGCAAGATATTCATCATCTTTCTTTCTTTATGCTTCATATTTTCTTCTCCATATCTTTCCATAAGTCACTCTGTTTGATAAAAAATTATTTTCTACATTTATCCTGTGATATTTATCCTCTCCTCTTTTATTCCAAAGTTCATTAGATTTATTTCCTGACTTGTATGGATTATTTTTCATGGGTTGTCTTCTTGATTTCCTGTAGTCTTGGGATTTGTTCCCAAACTTATCACAGCTGTAGCATCTCATGGTATGACAAAACTTTGTTGTGTGCCCAACATAATTGCATCTCCAACATCTCATTAAGTTACTGGACCTTCCTAAATTTTTCTTTTCATGACTCTTGCATTCCAATGCTTTGTGACCAAAGTTTTTACAAGAAAATAAATAACCATTGAAGGTGTTTCCATACTCAATTCTGTTGTGACATGACAAGTACGCATTTTATATGTTTCTTGTTTTTTACTTTTATAGCTTCCTCCTTTAACAAATTTCATGGTTTGTGTTTGGTTTGTTATTGTACTTTTTCCTTTTAAGGAGGATAATCATTTCTCATGTTTCTGAATGGTTTTCCACTTTCCACCTTCTTCTTTCTTATTTTACACAAGACCAGTTTTGTCATCAGTTGGTCTTTGACTATTCCATATCTTATCCAGGATGGCTGAGTTTTTCTGGAATTTGACAATTGCTTTTGTCCTTTTATTCTTCTTTTTGAGGTTGATAACTTCCAATTCCAGCATGTGACATGTTTCTTCCTTTTTAGTGAACTAGATCTTCAAGTCTTCTTCTATTTCCTTAGCTTGTTCAGGTCGAGTCTTTAGACTTATGAATATTTATTCTATCTCATCCAAGACTTATGTGCATTTATTCATTTTGGCATATGTATTCAACTCTTATATTTTTTTTTTTAGATCAACAACTTCAGTATTAGATCTTTTGATTTCTTCCTTTGTTTTCTAGATGAATCCTTTTGAGGTTCATGACTTCCAATTCCAGTGTGTGACATGATTCTTCCTTTTTAGTCAACTAGTTATTCAGGGTTTCCTCACTTTCCTTAGATTCTTCAAGTTGAGTCTTTAGACTGTGGACCATTTATTTATTTTCTTCTAATTCTTCTGTGAATTTATTGAGTTTGTCATATTCCTTCAACTCGTTCATTTCATTTTTTAGATCAACAACTTCAATATTTAATCTATTGATCTTTTCTTCTTTGTCTTCTAGCTAAATATTTTGTTCTTACTCTTCATGGTTTTTAGATTGATCTAATTGTTGTAGTATAAAAATATATTTCTTTTGAAGTTTCTCCAACTCTTCTAGAGTGCACATAGTTGTGTATTCGATATTTTCAAGAGCCTCGACATGAACTTCAAAATATATACCATTTCATGGTTCCATACAAATCTCTTCTAATGCAACTATAACATCAATCTTAAGATTCAATATTTTTTCTTTAGTGATTACTGAGGTATATATCAATTCCTTGATGGAATTGTCTTCTTCATTGATGACTAGGGATTGAATCAATTCCTTGTTTGATTTTTCTTCTTATTTGATGACTGGGGATTGCATCAATTCCTTGTTTGAGTTGTATTCTTTATTTAAGACTAGGGATTGCATCAATTCCTTGTTTGAGTTGTCTTCTTTATTGATGATTGGGAATTGCATCAATTACTTGATGTCATTGTCTTATTTTTCTATGTTTTGTACTTTACTATGATAAGAACTCTCTAGTTGGAGCCATAATACTTTAGCAGAGGTGCAATGTCCCATCTTTTCTTTGATTAATTCTGACAGTCCATTATGGATTTCTTTTAATGCCATTGAATTGTTTCTTTTTTCTTATTTTGTAGTTTTGGATTTTTTCGTTGAGGTAGTTAAGTACCAAGGCTTACTTACTACTGAGTCCAAAACTCCAGTTCCTCTTTACTTAAGTTATATTTTCATTCTTTCCCTCCATGAAGAGTAGTTTGTTCCACCATATAAAGGAGCTTCAGTTGTGGAGAGAGCCATTTGTTCATCCATTTGTTTGTTTAGTAGGATATTCCTTCCAATTATTAGTGTAACTATGTTGAACTTGCATAGAACAGATCTAGCTAGGAATTGACATACACAGTTGCAGAGAAAATATGAGAAAAGAGAAGAAGGAGAGAAATAATGGAAGAATTCTCATTAACCAAATGAATGAATGATAATTTACACATGATATACTCTGTATAACTCAACTAATGTGCACCGGAGGAGAATCCAATGCACCATAGTGGTGGTCTAGAGTGAGCTGGACACACACCAACAGTTACAGGAGTAAATTTCCACCTAGTATAGTCTCTCGAGAAGTTACCAGAGTGAACTGCCACCTAGTCTGACTTAACTAGTCTATCAGTCTTCAATTAACTGACTAAAACATAGTGAATTGAGGAGGATATCAAGGAATCATGAGTAATGCGCTAGTCTAGTGATGATCCCAAGGAAAATGCACATTAGTTGGCGATGATCTCAATGTTGCATGGTGATAATCCCAATGTGGCATCTAGACTCCACCCAACTGATCAAATTGAAGTGTGAACTGAAGGGAATATTATCCTAGAGGAATATTCTCCCTAAAATATAAGAAATTGAATAATGAATAATAATAAAAAGGAAAAACCTTACAAAAAATAAATCCCAGGTGTGTGTGAAATATCTCCAACACCCCCCCTGAACATCACTATAGTGAAAATAATGAATGGGTCCTGATAATGAGGCCATGTTAGGTACCCAAATAAAAATGATACACTGAAATAAATGAGGAAAGAGGGAAAACCTCATGGGAAAAATCCCCCCTTAAGGTACAATGTATGTAAAAATAAGAACTGACAGTTGCTAGGTAACTGTGTCCTTCACTCCAAGATGACTGTGCAAAGAATGGAACTTATACTCAGTGAAGGTCTTGGTGAAGATGTTTGCAGTCTGTTTTGTTGAAGGATAGAAATGTAGGTCGATGATCCCCTTATGTACTAAGTCTCGGATGTAGTGCATGTGGATATCGATGTGCTTCATCTGCTACCTATAAACTGGATCTCTACAAAACTTCAGAGTGCTCCGGTTGTCACACTAGATGGTGATTGGCCTATGAAACTAAATTCCCAACTCAGTGAGAAAATGTTGTAGCCACATATCTTGAATGGTTATGTTAACTACCCCTCTGTACTCTGCCTCGACTGGTGATATAGCAATAGCAACCTGCTTCTTGCTCGACCAACATATAGGCCTAGAACCAAGACTGAGTGAGTAACCAAAAGTGGACTTGCGATCAATGCTATCACCATCCTAGTCAGAATCATTGAACCCGATGAGGTCCAATGTAGAGTCTGTTGCATAGTGAATCCCAAAGGTGATGGTGCCCTATACATATCAAAGGATACGCTTTGCAGCCTTACAATGTAGCTCATGCGGCTCCTGCATGAACCTGGAGACTGCTCCAATTGCATAGAAGAGGTCTGGTATGGACTGTGTGAGATACAAAAATATCCCCACTAACTCTTTATACAGTGTGCTATCAACCAGTGGAGTGTCCCCACCATCCTTAAGTCTGACTCATGATAGGAAAGGAGTCAGGGCAGACTTGCAGTCTGTCATATGAAATCTCTCAAGGAGATCTTGTGCATACTTAGCCTGAGACAGTTTGATTCGTGATGCATCATGGATGATATTGAGTCCAAGGAAGAAATGTAGTGGACCCATGTTTATCATCAAGAACCTGTCATATAGAATCATCTTGACTGCATAAATTGCTGAAGTCAAGAAAAAGGTGATCCAAAAATGATCTTTTAATGACTTGGTTAAGTATTTTTCATGAGTTGATTTAACATTTATAAATTGAAGAGAAGAAGAAGATTTAATGAAATAATGTTGCAACCATCATAAAGAATGCAGAACAAAAAATGAACATAAAGATTGTTAACAGAGTTCGACAAAGTTGCCTACGCCTCTGGGCCTTTGTCTCAGTGAGTGAGGCTTTCTTATTAATATTAAATGATTCAAAAGTACATCAATTGGATTAAAAATTGGTCTGTATGTATTCTTCTCGACCTCAAGAATCCAACACAACTGACGATACTGAAAAAGGTTGAGTATTTCCTGTGGAAATGACCTCCAAAGTTCGGTTGGGTCACTGGTTTTCCTTGCATAAATTCGACATGCCTACAATTTTTAACATAACCTGACTTGTGGCAAAGATGGTAAAATTTTTGGTTAAATATCATGAGGTGGGGAGGTCGAATCCCAACCTCCCATATTCCTTGGCATGAAATATGCATCTGAATCCACTAAAATATGGCATATACCATTTAAGAATGGATATAGTACAACTATATTACATAGTTTTCGACCCACTTTATAATATATATGTGCACATCTTTTGGAACATCCATCAGTCTAGGGCCTTGGTCGGTGGGCTAGAACTGCCAACCAGGTGCTATCCTCCTAACTCATGGTCCATGCTACAACAAATACAATAATTTCCACATGGGTTAATAAGTAACACATGTGCCATGTTGGTTAGCGCGTAGAGATTAGTCTTTTTCCTAGCTCGAAGGTCAGGGGTTCGAGCCCAATAGAGTGCCAAACAAATTTTTGACCATGCCTTATTGGCTTGATCTAAGGTGCCATGTGGCACCCTTGTGATTGGGCCACATGTTGCCAATCCATTGGCTCGAGCCACGTCAATTGCCAAGTGGACTGCCACATCACCTGCTTTGTCAGTTGTATAGTCAATGCTAGATCACAATCGTACTAACATGCGTCACCACCGGATCCTGCCACCTTTCAGACACGTCACTTCCACGTGTTCACATCTGTGACTACCACATCATTGTATGGAATGCCACGTGTTATTTCGTACAGTCCACATGTTGAATCCGTACCTTGCCAACTCATCCCTGAAAGCGCCAAATATCCATGCCACATGTTAGCCTATGGTGCTTCCATGTCATCATGCTGACTTCATCATGATTTCATCTACCATGTCATGTTGAAGTACTACTGACATCAGTAGTATGGACTGTTAACTGTTGACTTTGACTTTTTTGCATGTTTGGGAAAAAGTTTAGATCGCGATAAATTCACCATACGGAGTCCATTTTTGAAAAATAATATACTGTTGGAATCGACATGATGAGCCCTACGCGATGGTGTTGGTTTCGTCTAAATCTGATAAATTTGAATTTTAGGTCTTTTTGGATCCATTTTGGATGATTCCTCCCCACTGAAACCTTTTGGTCCTCCAAAAGGATATCAACCAGACATCCAGTGCGGGATAGGCCTCCCCACTTGTCCTTTATCTTTAAAATCTTTCTTGTCCACCTATAGCATCACAATCAATTGCATAATAACCATGACAAATAAAATAATATTGTTATCCATTTGAACTCATTCACATCTTACTGAATCCAATACCATGCATGTAGAAAACATTAGCAGTGATAATATCATAAATATGACTGAAAATGAACCAATATGTTTGATAGGATTGCATGAAATTAACTCATATTGAATAAAAGTATGATTGAATCACATCCTACAACCATCTCACGTTCATGTTTAAAATCAACTGCTTTACTTGGTACAATTATAGGTGTATTTCTTGCATAAGTTGGCTTCTTTAATTGTTCCATTCTAACAAGAGATTGATTTTCTTTAATATGATGAGCATGGACAACATATTCAATGCCTTTCTTAAATAAGTGATATCGTTTATGTTCCTTGTAGAAGATTTCTTTGCAATCATATAAATAAGGGCTTCCTAAGACCATTCCACATGTTTCTAGTGGCACGACATCACATATCACTTCATCCACATACTTAGATATAATTGAAAACTTTATGATACATTTCTTTTTTATGGGCAATTTGTGATCTTTTCTTACCCAATTTAGTGAATAGGGTTTGTGATGCATCTTAGTTTTTAATCCCAATTTCTTAACCACTTATTCTAAAATTAAGTTAGATTGAGATCTACTATCTATCAATGTGTCGATATTGGTATGTTTCATAATGACCTTTATATGAAACAATTTACTTCTTGAATCAAAACCATCACCAATTTTACCTAACAAACCAATTGTTGTGATTTTCGTTTCATCACCTGAGTCATACCCCAAGTTTGTTGGTTGTGGTGCTGCTACAACTTTTTTCCTCCCTTTCCTCTCTTTAAACCACTTTGGTTTCTTCTATGGGTGCAATTTCTAGAAATGTTCATCATCATGCCCTTGCTTCTTGCAATGCTTGCAGGAGAGCTTATCTTCCTTCACTGTCATTGAATTTGCTTTCTTCCCATTCCCTTTTCCTTTGCCTTCCTTCTTTGAAGATGATTCCCCTGATACACCAACTCCAGTTTTCCCTGCTTCAATATACGTTGCTTGAATAGAAACCTCATCAATATTAGTAGGTCCAAACATAAATACAGTGTTACGAATATAACAAGGAAAACCTCTTATATACTTCATAAGAGTTTCATGTGTAGTCAATGGAACATTTATCATCATAACCATCTTACAAAATTCATCTGTATATTCCTACACTGATTTTCCTTTTCTTAACTTAAGAATTTTCCATTAAATTAAATCCTTTTCCTTATATCCCAATGGATATAATTGTTTTCTAAGTGCGAAAATAAAATCATTCCATGATGGAAAAATATTACCAACTTGTTGAGTTCCATGTGTTGCACATTATTTTCGTCATCCCTATGATCGTTAATGATGTAAACCTATCTGTTGCCTTCAGAGGGGTCAGTGGCCTGAGTTCCTAAAGAGAGAAGAGAGAAGAACTTTTCCTGAGAAAAGAAGTTGCAATATTCCTATGTAAAAACCTTATAAAAAAGGAAGTTCGCAGGTTGCTATATAGGCAAGGTGCGAGAATGACCCATTCTCGCAGGTTTCACTATAGCTAGGGTGCGAGATGTTCACAGGTTGCTCTATAGCTAGGGTGTGAGAATGCCTACACGTGGGAAAAATGAGCATTTTCTCGAATCTTCTAGAAGGAGAAACTTCTATGGTGAGGTGGCATCCGAATGGTTTGGATCTTACTCATTTTCATGATTTAGTGGGATCATCCTAACCTCCTCACCTTATACTCTTCAACTTATAAAAGGAGAGGAGTTCTCATGGAGAAAGTTAGCTTTGTTGGTTCTTGAGCTTGTTAGCTTTGGTTGGCTTGAAAATATTAGCTT
>SNQJ01S0006132.1:67698-127437 GCA_010110895.2 Picea sitchensis | reverse complement strand
GCGGTCAGATCTCCTTCCCCAGTGAACTTAGGAAGGTTTTTTATGTAGTTGTCAGGTAAATCATGAAGTTGAGCAGGTAAAATTAGGGGAGCGTATCTAGCCGCTACTTTTGCAAACACTCCGGGAGGAGGGGGATTAGGTTGTCCTCCACCTCCTCCTCCGACACCAGCCATTCTTTTAGGAGTAAAAAAGGTGGGTGTAAAACACCCTTTTGAATCAGGTGAAACTAGAAGGTTTTGACGATGAAAAGATGGTATTTCAAAAGACAATGATCTTTCCAAAGGACCCTTCCCCTTGTTTATAGATGAGAAAGTTTGATGTGGCTTACTCCAAAATTCGGAGTGCTCTGTTTCTAGATCTTTGATATCCGACAGAGGGTTACCTAGAGTAAGAGTTTCGAGAACGGGTTTAGTCTTTAAAGGTAGACCCTTGGGTTTATTGGCTGAAGCAGTGGTCTCAAGCAGATCTTTTGCTCTCGGGATTTTTTCAGGGTTATTAACAGGCGTAATCAGCTTGCCAGCCGGGTTCTGTCTGGTATGTCTCCTACCAGACGCCAGTTTGGGTTTTAGTGGAGTTGCCAAGTGAAAGATTAAAACAAGCCTTAAAACGGTGGGTGCTCTATGTTCACTATCAAAGAGCAACATTATCGACGAAATTGTTTGTCGTTTTCCCAGGGAAAAGATTTCGTAACTTCGCTCCCCGGCAACGGCGCCAGAAAGATGTTGTTCCTGAGTCTGTACTAAGGCTTAAAGTACAGTGTCAAGGCATCCAAAAATATGATAATAGTCCCTTGTTTATAAATGGGAAAGTTTGATGTGGCTTACTCCAAAATTCGGAGTGCTCTGTTTATAAAGCTTTGATATCCGACAGAGGGTTTCCTAGGGTAAGAGTTTCGAGAATGGGTTTAGTCTTTAAAGGTAGACCCTTTGGTTTACTGGCTGAAGCAGTGGTCTCAAACGGACCTTTTGCTCTCGGGATTTTTCAGGGTTATTAACAGGCGTAATAAGCTTGCCATCCGGGTTTTGTATGGTATTGCTTCTACCGGATGCCAGTTTATGTTTTTGTGGAGTCGCCAAGGAAAGATTAAACAAGCCTTAAACGGTGGGTGCTCTATGTTCACTATCAAAGAGCAACACTATCAATTTAAATTATTGTTTGTCGCTTTCCTGTGGAAAAGATTTCAGAATCTCGTCACCGTAAGAATCTGGCTACGCTTTAAAGATGTTGTTCCGAAGTCCCATCTAAGGCTTAAGTACAGTTGTCAACATCCAAAATATGATATTAGTTGATAGAGATTTCAACCTTGGTGTGGAAGCTAATGATTTCGCTCACGCTTGTCTCTGTTTCCAACCGTCTGGTTATACCGTTCTTGTTCAATGGCTATCCATGAACGCTCTAATTCTTCAGTATCGCATAGTTTTTAAGAGTTGTATTAAGAAGTTTTAACGCTATATTAGTTTGATCAGATATCCCGAAGTTGAATATTGGGTTGAATTATCGATAAAGTCATTGAGGAACACTTAAATTATGGAAATGATTTAGAGAGAAATTTTTATGGTTGATTCCATTCGGTCAAACATAAGAGAAAACTTGTGTGAAGAACGAAATAGGACAACGCGCAAGGCCCCCTTTCCTCAATCAGATGATTTTGTAAAGAGTAATGAAATGAACGAAAATCCAACTAGTCAGTAGCAAGTAAATGAAACGACGCACAAGAAAAAACTCAATGACATATATTGGGAGGTTAAAACTTAACATCAAATCCACACAAGATGCAAGTAACACATCATCTTATAACAATAACTTGGTCTTACACCCGCTAATGTTCTAAGTGTAGGAAAGACAAGAGACAATTATTAGTAATATGAACTTGCTTCACTAAAGTAGTGGTTGTACTAAGTTATAGTGATATTCTTCAACCTGTAGAGCAAAATGAAAAGAAACAATGAACATGACAAAACCACCACGAGAGCAAAATGAAAAGAACAATGAACATGACAAAACAAACTCGAAATACGCCGGATGTAAGAACTTTGGATTTTGTATTATCTTTCTTCACGTAGAGAATTCCCCTCATAATAGGTGCACCAAAAGTCCAAATTTCTTGGTGTTTCTTTTTGCCTTTCCTATTTATATACAAAAGATGCTCCTCATTATTTCTTTTACATAGCTTGGTGTATATCATACACCTGTCTCAAAATCAAATACAAGACGCGTCGGTTTTGCTTGGCAACTGTTGAAAGCCAAATCATTTCATCTCTTCACTCGCCTTTCCAGATGTGCTATGTGCTTGCTGCTGCGTAGACTCATGCATATCCTACACTTGTCCAAGAATTGGGATACGAGATGCGACTGGTTTGCTTGACAACTGGCTTCGGCAACGTAGCAGTCTCGGGTTAATTGTGGTATTCTATCTTCCATATATTTATTTAAGATGCCAAGGGTGCCGAGTTGTAAGCTGGGATGAATGAGATGCTCCCCAATTTGAGACATACTTGTCTTATCCATTTTGGAGATTTCACAAATTTTCTTCATTTCTTTCTTTATATCAGCGAAGATTTGTCTATGTTTGTTTGCCTTAGAGTCTCTATGTCTCCTTCCCTCTCCATCCCTATTAGTTCAACATCAATGATCTTGAAGGTTTCTTCAAGCGAACTCGTCACTGTCTTCGCCTTCTCTTTGCTCAACGCGATATCATGTTACCAGTTCTTTAGAAGAATGTTGCCTCTAGTTTGTTCTTCGAAGGAGAGCCCGGGTGTCTCTGCTGAAAATCTGTTTCGGTTGGCTAATACGGCTTCCTGAAAGGTGAGCCGAGCGGCTTCTGCATCCTTATCCTTGACAATCAGCTCTTGAGAGATCTGATCCACTAACAAGCAACTCTTCTAAAATCCCTGATTTTGTATAGTACACTCTGTTGAGCGGAAGAAATTCTGCTCTTAATGTCAATTGCTCGAGATTTACTAATCTCGGAGCGTCACCATTCGACCACCGAAGTCTTCCATTTGAGCTTGTACTGTTGATGATGTCCCTTTGGTGATCGAACTGCATCCGCCCATCTCGGATCATTGAATCAACCTGTTCCAGTCTGGTCTTAAGGTGTTCAATTTCTTTCTTGTCACCTAATTGGGCTAATTTAACTTCTCCGCTTTCTAAACTTCTCGCGTTTTCTGTTGCCGAATCCAACCTCGCCTCAAGGGTCTTTATCAAGCAATTTTTTGCTCTGAGCTGTTCTTTTAACATCTCGACAGAATATCGATTTGCCGCTGTATTACCCCGTCTCCGCGATTTCGGGTGGCGGTACCCTCCTTCTTTTTTATTTCTCCCATCGGTCAATACTTTGAATCTGGTCGCGGATTCTCCTTCCTCGGGACATATTAACTTCTCTTTAATCCACCGCTCTCTTTTATCAAAGAAGACCGCTAGAGGAAGTTCTCTCGCTCTTGAGGCTCCACCGCCAGTAACTACACTCCTTCGCTAACACCTCCCACGCCGACCGCAAGTAGGGTGTTGCTGGGGTGATGGTTGTCCGATTTGCTCGCGACCTTCTCGCGCAATAACGGGTCTGGTCTTCTGGGACTGTAAGTCTTCGTCCCGGCATCTGTATTCTGGGTTTTTGGTGAGTTTGTGCTTGTCGCTTCCACTTCTTTGTTATGTTCCTTGGGAGGATTTGTATCCTCCTTTTCTGTTGCAGCATTCTGATTCCGTTTAGGACTCTTTCCCTCCGTGACTTTCACCGCTTTTTCCCCGATAAGTCATGGAGGTCTGTCCCGTAACCTCCTCGCTTCTTTATCTTGTGGAAGTCCTGTAAAACCTCCTGGGTAATTACGCTGCACAGGAGGCATCTCCTCCTAAGTGTTCTCGAATTTTAGGAATGCACGCCTGGCTCTTCAGCGAAGGGCGCCGATCGAACTCAGACTAATAGGACCTCGCTCGAAACATCATCCAAGGCGGTTCTGTTCAAAACCTTTTTAGTCCACGCTTCCTGGGAATGCGCTCATGATTTTTTGTGGATCGTGTTTTTGTATCAATGTAGGCTAGGTTCAAACCTTCTAATGCTGCAGCTTCAGCTTTAGCGTGCCCGAAATGTGACAATGAATATGAATGTAGTCTAATAGGGAAGGATGGCCATACCTTTTTAGCCGATGCCTTGAGCTCTTTTCTCACCTCTCACTGACACCGGGCTCCCATTGCGGCAATTTCGGGCGATGTGCCGCTTTATCGGAATGAACCGCTGGAAGTGCCAAGGAGGAAATGAAGAGTTCAACACCCTTAGATAAGAATTTTCCTCTACCGCATCACCGATGTGGCTCTCGCATTTACCGATGCTATCCGATGCGGGAGGCACAGTCAAAATGAATAAATACGCAGGGGCACTATTACCCATTTAAAAATTTCATAAATGAACTCATTAGCGTTTTCCTCCCACAGTTTGTCATGGTACTTGTGGACAACTATTTCGGCTCCGCTCCAAGCCCACCCATTAAAGGGAAGGCTTAATGAACATATGAAGGTCTATAATGTATGCGGACATGAAGAATCCGGGCCGGCTTTCCGCTTCTTCTTTCCCATTCAGTGGATCACGTATAAGTCAGCCGAAAAGCATTTTGACCAATTGAAGTTGAGAACCCTTCACACGCCATAGATGAGAGGGTACCCATCGATCATGAAAATGTGTGCTTGTCTTCTCCCATAGAGCCGACAAGCCATCATTGCTATATACATAAAACTTGGCTCTAGTGAAGAAATTGAATACACTCTTTCGCTTATTTACCGAGCAACGCTGGATACCCAAATTTTATCAACCTCGGCGAGTTCCTCTCATTTAATTCTCGCGACTCTTTCTTTGAATTCTTCCAAATTCCTCCCATGTACACATTCTCAAGTTTGTGGGAGTTTATACATGCCCTGGATATGCTTCAGCCTAAAGGTCCTAACCATTTTCTTTTGCTATTCACATGATGGTTCTCGTATGTGTCGACATGATCTAATGCCCAATCGGATCATATCGGGTAAGGGAGCAACCGAGGTCCGGCCGCTACCAGGTGCATCCCTGACTGAAAAATTGCCTTATATTTGGTGTTTAAATCATCTCTTGTGACGCCGATCATCTTCGGCTGATTCTCGGAAAGCAGCTTGACCACCTTGGCCTCAGAGAATTTGAAATGGATCTAATTGGGTGGTTAATGAGCCACTCGCCTCGGTGACGGTATCATCCAGATATTATCCGGGCCCCGGAGCGTAGCCTCAACATTTGATTTCACAGCCTTGGTGCCATGGTTGAAGATGTTTTCCTCGGCTTCTACCAGACAATTGAATACATACGTGTAAGCTAATTAATCTTAGAGAAGCAGCAATCGAGTTCACCTAGAATTACTTACAATAAGAACACTGAGCATATTAATCAAACCTGGTAATCGCTCTCCGAATGGCATGTGATGTCGATTGCATTTTAGAGATGAATTGATAATGCAAGCCCGATCAGATTCATTAGTAGATTTACTCTATTTCTTCATAAATGCCATCAAATATGCTCAAGTAGCCCATCATCGAAAAGCTTGAGGTTGTCTCGTAAAGAGTGCCGACCTTGGAGTACGGGACATATCCCGTTTAAATGTTAAAAAGATTTCCAATTTCAAATGACTCATAGCTTACCTCGTTTTTCATTATCTCATCGTTTCTTTAACGTTTTGATTTTTAAACTCGCGAGATCAAGGAACTCCGAATTTTGTATTCACTAATAATAATAGTTTAGAGGTGTATGGATCCCATGATGATATGATTAATTTATCACGATCGCGGACTCGGGATTTGAGAGGTAAACTTTTAGGAGATTGATACTGAAGTTCGACATATATCGCATGTATACTAAGACTCAATATGATTATACCGCAACTTCAGCGAATCGATGGACATTGCCTCTAAGTAAAAGAGAGAGACGAGCATAAAATCGAGAACCCAGTCCGACTATGGTTAGTTTTACCCTTGGTTTTTGACTAAAGTTATAGGAAATTATCGTGTTGTCAGCTCTCGGGGTCGGGAAAAGAAAGATTTAGGATCGAGAAATGGAGAAAGAGCGAAACCCCGAGGGTGTCATATCCAAGGGATACCGGTCTTATACCATTCTATTTTGGATGAAAATTAAAATTGAGTTCGCACTTCTCGCGATTCTGGACTTTGTGAGTTCAAGGAATGAGGGGTCTGGCTTGAGAGATCACGAAACTTGGCAAAATCTTTAAGGACAAACATACTTGTGAAAAACGGGCCTTTAGTAAGTGACAAGGATTACTTATTCGGGCAACAAAAAGCTTCATTCAGAGTTTTATGATTTTCGGGAGGAAAGGAAAAGAAAAAACAACTCTAGATCACAAGTATCAGATTTTTCCAAATTTGCGTAAGGTGAAAAAACAGGGGCGGCTCCAACAGTGAGAACTTCTTATGACAGAGGAAGTATATTGAAATTGTTCTTCAGAAGTCCGGTATGATGGATTGAAAATCCATCGCAAACTCCCATGATAACAGATCTGAAGAAGTTGAGAGACTCTAATCCAATAGACCCATCTCTGTATCAATAATTGATTGGATTATTAATGTAGTTGGATAATAATCAGTCAGATATTTTCCTTATGGGATGTTTGAGTTATGATATACAGATGCATGGATTGGGAAGGTAGTGTAGATGACAGAAGAAGTGCTACTTGGATATGTTTAAGTTTGAGATTTTCCACGATGTCATGGGATAGAATGAAACAAAAGTCTATTTCACTCAACACTGTAGAAGCATAGTATATTGTAGCTTGTGATGCTTGTACATAAGCAGTGTGGCTTCTTAAGTTGGTCTCTGGACTGTCTGATCATGTATTGAATTCGACTGTGATATATTGTGATGATAAGAGCTATGTGAAGCTTTCATAAAACCCAGTGTTCCATGATAGGTCGAAGAACATTGAGATCAAGAATTATATTCTTTGTAATAAAGTCCAGAGGGGAGAAGTGGTTCTCTTGTATCTCCACAGATGAGCAGATAACAGATATTTTGGTAAATCCTCTATCCAATATGGAAAGTTTTCATACTTAAGGGATAAGATGGGGCTCATGGAGACGAATTCCTTATTGAAAAAGGAATTGATTACTGCCAGGTTGGGAGGGAGCACTAATATTTTATTGATTTATGGAAAATCATTTTCCAGTTCATAAAATTGATCTAGGTTGGGAAGCTCCTTTCCAGTCTAGAAAGTGGTTCGCGATTTCTGACAGACAGTCATTTTCCAGTTTGAAAAATGGTCCAGATCAGAGAGTCATTTTCATAATGAAAATGGTCTGATAGATTGTTGATGTACCATAGACAGTGATTCCCCTTATGGTCAGTGTGGGGGAATGGTATAGGAAAATCATTCTTCTTGGAAGTCACTCTGAGTAGTCGTCAAGTAGAATGGTCCACCTCACCAGGCAATCATTCTTTCGAAGTTCATAGTTGTGAGAAGTTTCAAATAATGGTCTGTTTTGGAGGTTGGTGCAGGATAGTCATTTCCATAGGAAATGGTACGTACAGTAATTCCATAGGGTAGACTCATTATCTCCAGGTTGCACTATAATTAGTGCTGGAGGAATGGCCTAGTTAGGTGAATGGTCCTTGTTCAACAATCAGGGATAGACATTCCCTAGGGTAGACTCATTCTCTCCAGGATGCACTATGATTAGTGCCGGAGGAATGGACCAGTTAGGTAAATGATTCAGGTTCATCAATCAGGGACAAACATTCCCTATACCAGACTCATTCTCTCTAGATTTCACTATGATTAGTTCCAGAGGAATGGCCCAGTTAGGTGAATGGTACATGATCAGAAATCAGGGACAATTATTCTTCTATGATTGGGAAAAATAGTCCAGATAGCCCATGGCTGATGTTTTACTTTTTGAGGGAATATTCTCTTCCATATCTCATAGATGTGAGTGGAAGAATGTTGCAGATGAATTAGTTTGTATCATGATATTGTTTATGCAGGTTGATATCAAATGATATGATCGTTGTGGAGACTATATGTCTCTGGACAATAGTTTTATGCTACTTTGGTGGATGTGATCCATTGGTAGTGACTGTGTGTCACTGGTCAGTAGCTGTGTGCTACTAGGAGTGGTTTTGTAACACTAGATAGTAGTTGTATACTACTATGGATAGACACAGTTGTGTTCTATTGGATGACACTATAGAAACAATACGCTACTATCTGAGTGCCATGGAGACTACCACTAGTGTTGGATTTGATTTCCAGCTACATGGATAGTCAGTGTGCTGGTAGACAGACATTCTCCAGGAAGAGAATGGTCCAGACAGAACAGATTACTGGTGGACATGCATTTTCTCCATGGAGAATGGTCCAGGTTGACAGTTTGTTGACTTATCATGGACTGGTATTTTCCTAAGGCACAGATTGTGGCTCAATTAGGAAAATGGTTGAGGACCGATATTTTCTAAGGCATATAGGTAGATATGGATCTCTATGGTACATATGACCTGATTAGAAAATAGTCTGAGACTGATATTTTGGTAGGAAATGTCTCTTTATCCCATGGCATAGCTTTCAACATATGTTGGGACAATCATTCTTCTAGGACGCATGTCAAGATTAGAAGAATGGTCCGTGTATCACTATGTGGAGTGAGTGAATTATTCAACATCATGCTCAATTACTCAGATGGAGTATGTCTTCAAGATATGATGCATTTGATTCTATCAAATGATATTGATAGTGATGATGTTGCTCATGAGTTGATAAACATGATCATAAGATAGCCCGTGTGGCTATGATGATGCTACCAGTTGAATGGTCTGTTTGTGCTCAAGATTATTACCTTTAATAAATCCCTAGCTAGGAGGGAGTGTTGATATTGTGGTAGCTGCGGGAGGTATTAACCTCCACATGTAACCTTTGAAAATACTAGAATATTCTGGGAAGCAAGAGAAACCCTAAAACGTTGGATAATAACCCTAGAAGACAAGTCGACTCAAGAGAATATTTAATATTGAGTTATTAGCCTACAGAAAGAGAAGTCAACTTAGTCAAGTGAGATAGAGAAGTATAAATAGAGGGAGCTAGAGCTCATTTGACACTCACTTACTCACAACTGCATAAGACTAGTGGTGCACAAGTTTGGAGAGGGAGTGCAACTGCAACTGCTGCAACTGGAATTTTTCCTTTTGGTTTGACTTGGTCTTTTTGTTATGGTTTGGACTTTCTTCTTGGTTTCTGGTTAGTCTTTCTTGGTGCACTACCCTTGGAGAAAGGTGCGCTAGCCTTGGTTGGCTATTGTTCTGCTACCAAAATTATTTTTTCTATCAAGGTTAAGGTGCTCGGGGGTGGCCTTTGTGTCTATGGTTAGGTGACAATATTGCTATATTATCTATGGAAAAACAAGAAAATATCTTTATTTCTAAAAACCTATTGGTCCCCCTATGTATGGTGGTGGAAGGTAATGTTTCTTTTGAATTGTTGGGTTTATGGATTGATAGGGCATAGTTCCTTACAAAGGAATTCTCACTGGATTGGGTTGAGTCCACAAAGGATTCACAACTTATAGATATGGATGTCAAGGATACAGACCAGTGGTTGTAGGGATAGAAGGACTTGCATGAGTGGTTTTCCCCCATAACTTTTGTTACAACCATGTAGGTTGCCCCCTAGTAAAATTTTTCCCTACGACTGAAGGTTTCCCCCAGTTGAAGGTTGGAATCCCATTGAAGATTGACCTCCAATGTAGGGAGTACTAATTTGTGATGTGTTAGATGGATTTTGAGTAGCTTGTGTAACCATGGTTGTGTGAACGACTTGATTGCTGGCCATTCGACTGATGGGAGGACCAAGTAAAGAACTTGGCGTGCGCATGTGTGGAAACAATGAAGTAGGAATATTACATGACTCATGTGCAAGAGGATATAAATGCACAAGTGGTTGAGTTAGGGTCACTTGGGTCACCGATGTTTCTGGTAAAGAATAAGAACCAATAGTATCAACTACGAGAGTTGTGGGAAAAGATGAATTCCCAAGTCCTTCAGGAAAACCAAAAATCGGGGGGTTCTTGCCAAAGGATGGTGTAGTGGTTGAACCGAGCAATAAATATTAAGAAGAATAATAATCAACATATATTGTGGATGGTGGATCAAAGAGTGGTTGGCCAAGTGGATCAGTAAATGGAGGATTCAAAAAATATGCCAATATTTATACGAAGGTTGGGACTGATTCTTCAACATGATGACCACTTCCAGGAGCGACGCTCCTAGTGTCAGAAGTGTGATCTACGATCACTGATTCATAAGAAATATTATGTTGTGGTTCCTAAGTATCAGGTTCCATGCCTTGTATACTGTGAAAATTATGATCCTAAGGCCGACTATGAAAAACAAAGAAACACACTCCTATGAAACTAAAAGAAATAAAACAAGAAAAAACATATTTAAGGATCTTCCGAAGATGGGATATCAAGCCGCCAATAAAGAAGTGAGAAGCAGTTACCCCTACCTCTACATAAAAACCCTTCTCGATGCAAGCAACCCTCTCTATCACGGGATCACCCTCCAAGGGAATTGAGAGTGTGATACAACATCTTCCCCAAGTACCATGGGAATCCCCCCACAGTCACCTCTGTAGGTACCTAGGAAAGTCCACTAAGGTTACCAAATCGTAGTCAGCCTTCGGGGGGCGGGACATTCAAAACTCAAGATCGAACGTATGTGAAGGATATCAAAGTCTAAAGCTCTTCAAGAGAACTGAAGACAAGTGGACCGTTAGGACTCCAGAGGACCCCAAAAGGATTTGCAGTTCACGAAGCACCGAGACCAAATGAAACGAGTGGTTTCTCAAGAACAACCTCCAATATACAATATTTCCACTATGATTTGTTATTCTTTGGAGGGGTAATCTTCGTTGCTCTCCCGCACATGACCTTGTGTTTATACCCTATGTGATAATGGGTTCCCGACTATGCTTATACGAAAGTTGGATTTATAAGATATTTAGTGTTCTACAGTCTCTTTTATAGTCTTGGACAATTTACTCACTTCACCTAGTCCAAAGACCCTAATCCTAAGTTATTGTTGGTGTGCTAAAAACAAAAAATATTCGAGTTGATTTTATTAAGGCGTGGTTTATTTTAATGGATTTTAACTCAAAGGGTTCATGGAGATGAAATTGATGATGTCTAAGAGACTCGACTCCAAAAGAATGAAAAAGAATGATATGCATTTCTTTCTTTTGATGAATTCTACATACAGGAAGGAGAAGATTTATATTCTTCTTAACAGAAGAAAGCACTCAAAAAAATGAAACTTTCAATTTATGGGATTAATATGATGCCAAAATACCAAGCAAATGTTCATGGAAACTGAAATGAACATGAAAAACTAGCTTTTTGTTTCCAAACATAAATAAAAGAAAACTTCCTAATGAATGCACAATTTCTTTGTTTGATTAACTATGCAAGGAGATATACAAACTTTTTGCTTCTTAACTTTCAGATGAAAGAGGTCTAATTTTAAAACAAAGAACTACGAGGGAAAAAAAAATCAAACAAAGCACACTCAAAGTGATGAGAACTAAAATAAATAAGTAGGGAATAACCTGTTCAATCAAGAACTCAATGATGCAAAAGAGAAAGAAAACAAACACTCATGAAAATCCTCAAATGATGAGCAACAAGAAACACAAATCAAGCTAGGTTGCCATAAGAGTCCTAATCATCCATAAAAGAGATATGTTTCAAATGAAGACAAGAAGGCTCAATACTAAGCAACCTTTGCAAACCTTAGTTAATGAACAATCCTAAACATTCAAGCAATCTGAAAGTTTTTTTAGACGAAGATCAGATAAATTCAAAAGGCAAAAATAACCAAGGGATCATGTTAACCCAAGGGGATCACAACTAAGAGAAAATTTTCAAACTAAAAGGATAAACAAAAATGAATGATAAATAGCCAACTCTTAGTAAAACAAAGTCAAGAGTATTCGAAGGTCTATGAGCAAAAATCTCCTCAGGATTAGATTGAGAAAAAGTGAGTAGAAAGGGGCAGAAAAACCCAGAAAAGGAGATCAACGCTCTTGTTTCCAAGGTGCTACAACACTCTGGTATACACTACAAGGGAGCATTGATAATATATTAGTGCTCTGATATACATAGAAGAGGAGCACTACCCTTCCAAAAAACTCATAAATAAGGCTTAAAACTTAGAAAATTTTGCAAAATCTTAGACGATCCAAGGAAATACAAGTCAATGTCCTTCCCCAATGGAGTCACCAATTTATGTTACGAAATAATTCCCCTTCGAACAGGTGAAATTTCCCTTGGATTAGTGACCCCTATACCAAGACAAAAAAACAAAAGTGGACACTAACATCCCTTTGAATTTAGTTTAACTAATCAGAAAGACATAGAGGGAGAAAAGGTGTGATGCACCTAGTTTCGAAGTTTGTCCTCGTTGCTTCCAATCCGAGCTTGATATCCAAACTCCTTAGTGCAAATTGATATCTACAATGTAATAGAAAACAAAGAGAAACAAAGAACTCCTACTCTATGATATTAGATCAAACAAATTCATCTACAAAGATTGAAGGAACATTAGACAAGCACATGCAAGAATACACGAGCTTGAAGGAAATAGGCCAAGTATATTAAAATGAGAACCCAAAGAGAATACTTACAAACATGGATGATGATGCAACACTCCTCCAAGCTCCCCTCATCCATCCCTTGCATGATTCTACCAAGATCATAAGTTTGATATCTAAAAGCTTCTTCCTTTCTCCATAATCAAAGGTTTGAAACCTATAATATTCCTTCTCTTCTCCATGGAAAGCCCTCATTATATAGGATTTGGAGGCTTAACCACCATGGAGAATATCACTCATTAGATACACTAAAATGGTATCTCCAAAAATTTTGGGGAGAAAATATCTCTCAAGGATTTTAGGGAGAAAATATCTCTCAAGGATTTTCTCAAGGATTTTAAGGAGGAAATATCTCTCAAGATCCACCAAATTAGGATTTTGGTTTGAGAAAATATATCAACCATCCATGAGATTCTCAACCTCTCCTTGAGATTAGGAAACTAAATCTGAGGTGGATTATCACACTAAATTAATTTCCTTTTTATGAATATTAATAAATAATTCATGTTCACATAGTATTTTGACCTTCATATAATATATTTCTCCTCCACATTGACTAGGGATTGTGAAAAATGTTCTTTCATGGTGTCAGTGTATGTGACACTTTTATGACATGTGCGACACTTAGGGTGAGGTACTAAGTGTGAAAAATTGATATATAACAACGCCCCACGTCTATTTGGTGTTAAGATAAATATAAAGGTAACATCCCACAACTATATGGTGTTAAGAGAAAAACTAGAGGCAACATCCCACATCTATTTAGTGATAGAGAAAGGTTTAAACCAAGTGAAATAGATGCATCCCACATTTATAAAGGGTGAAATGAAATGTCAACTAAACCCAATAGAGGAGAGCCATTATTATTTTGATACATAAGATTGAAAAAAATGGAAAAGGTAGTGTGCAATGCCAACACAAACTACATGTGAAGCACTAAAAGATATTGGTTAGTGGTCATTAAACGAATGCAAGTTGAAAGATTTTTGAATTATCTGAACTTGCAAAATTGAAGATTATAAACTAATTTTCAAAACAAGGTCATTGAACTTGGAATGGACACACACCACATCCTCCATGTTTTCCCTATAAGGTTTCTAGATATACATCAAAATATTACTATTATTTTCTTGGTGAGGTGTATGGTTTAATACATATAATTGAGAACCAACACACATGAACTGAATTGGGAAAATGCAATGCATTGTTGTGATAGATTATTTTATGGTTTGATGGTAAAGATGAGAGTAGTCAATATTGCTATAAAACAATTAAATTTGGATAAAATGAAGTTTCCTAATGTATTTCTTATTTCATTAAATAATAATCCCACCAACCTTCATCAAGACAAGCAAATACCCCACTAAGGCCTTCATTAAGGTATTGGAAATTAAAGAAGCTAGTGAAAAAATAGGTGTTCTCAAGAATTTGAATGGCTAGGTAAATGATCGAATGGGAATTTATAACTCATTATTTGATGACTTTTCAATATTAGGCCTTCAAAAGAAAGAGAGGTGGCCATGCAACATTGCCTTAATTTTGTTCTAGTTAATATTACAGAGGAACAAAATCATGCATGTGACTCGTGGATTATCCGCGGATGAATTGATTACGACCTTGCATCAAATGTATGATGATAAATTTCCTATATTTGATGGTTTACCATGTGATTTTTACAAATCCACATGGATTTTTTTAAGGCTTGTATTACTCTAGGATAGAAAACATCCCTTAGGAAACAATATTTGGGGTGGTCATTAACCAATATTTCTTTGAGTTTATTCCCAAGGTGGGGTGAGCTTGATTTGATTACAAACTAGAGGCCAAATTATTCATTGTCCATTAATTCTCCCCTTTTTCTAACTACCTTTTCTCATTCGATGGAGTTTAGGCACAACCAAACATGTACCTATCAGAGATATCATCCTTGAGCGAGGGAATATCTAGAGGGAGGGGTGAAAGTGTTATGTCAAACACATCTAATAGGGAAAGATCAACTAGAGGTGAAAAGGTCAGAAGAAAATTTTGTATGCGCATGGAACTCTCTCTTATTGAAGGAGGTTCATGTTCTTATGACAATGAGAGCATAGGCAATGTTGAGGTTCCTTTGAGGTAAAAACATCTAGTGAGACAATGGATACCCAATGAAATTCCTCAGTTGTACACTCAATTTTGTGTTAGTGAGAATATGTATCACATTGCTCCATCATCCATACATGGTCTGGTTCTATTCTCAATTGATGGTATAAAGGTAAAATATGGAGGACTTGTTGAATTAATGGAGTATGTCAGACCATGGTACAACTATGGATATTGGTCGAGGTTGTTCCAATATATGCCAATTATGCAGAGATATGTAGTCACTGCAAATTATATACATCTAAATTACAACGATAAAAAAAAGGAGCGACAATGTATATTGATGGAAGGCCAAAGGTGTCAGGGAATATTGCAAGGCTTAATAATAGTACAAGACCTGGGAAACAAGAAAGCAACCCAATTGTGTATTTGATGGGCGTGAAGGAAATTAGATATTCATATGTGTAGTGATCAATAGCTGCAGGGGAAGAGTTGTTGGTTGATTACAATTTGAATAGAATTGATGGAGTAATTACTATTGTGGGGATAAATATGTTCTACCAGTATAACAAACCCGCAATTAATGTTTTCCTTTTTATATATTTAAACATAAATTTTAATAGTTCATTCTTATTACATTATTTTCTAACATTCGAAAATGTCATGCATCTTATAATGTGGCAGGGTGATCATGGGAAGGCATTGGCTAGCTTGCAACAGGTACAACCATGATTTTCATATCAATTCTTGTTGATAATTATTGAATTAACATGTTTATTTTTTGATGTAGATGAACACACTTTCGAAGCATGATGATGTGGGTGATGAAATATATGATTTTATCAACCCAATTGAAACAATTTGAAAGGACTTGAGAAAGGGAAATAGGGAACTAATTAAATTGGTTAGGTGTATGTTAGGGACCTAACCTCCTTAATCCCTCACGTAGATAGAATAATATATTTCCATGTAATAAAGGCCGACATTAGTTAACAAGGCCTATTTAATAAAGTGGAATAAGTCAATGTAAGAATACCTAATAAAATCTTCCGCTTCTAGAAGGATCTTCCTCTAGAATGATCTTTATAAGATAGAAATAGTATAAATAAGAGTAGGAGTCATGAGAAGTTTTGTCTTGAGAATTATTGTAATAGAGTGTTTCTCTACTGAAGGTTTCCCCTTTGAAGAGGCAAGTGAACATTGTTTCCTATCAATAAAGGTATTATTTTGGTGTTGTGGTTTCATCTATTGTGTTGTTCTATTGTTATTCTCTGCAATATTTTTGTTTTCAGTTATTATAATAGATTTGGTACCTTACAAGTGGTATCAGAGCACTTTCCTTGGAAGAAAATTGTTGGTTATTTTTTCAGAATAGAGACGTATTTTGATGTCTTAAATCTAAAAAGAAATATCGTTCAACACATAAATCCGTAGTCGGGGAAGCATACACACAAGAACTACAAGTGGTACTTAAGCGCACATTGGTGGCCACCCTTGTAACCCCTATTGGTACCCCTTCGAGTGCTAGCACATCATACAACACATGTATACAAATCAACCTAGATCTCTTGAAGCCCTCCATAGATAACCAATCGTCCTCCTAAATTCTATAGTGCCACCGAGAACAACACTTGGGAAGATACTCTCTAGTACCTGGGTATTCGGGTAGTACGACTAAGGGCATGGTCTACCCTCCTTAGTTGGTGCCCTGAGATATTGTATTGAGTACTACTGTTGGACCCCGCATGTATATTAGAGAGATATGGCATAGGGAAAACTCTTTTCTGTAGAAACCTTAAATACCTTAACCCTTGGGATGAAAAAATACACAAAACAAACAAGATCCATTGTCGCACAACTTTACCTCTTGCATTCTAGTTGTGAAATTACTACACATTTTCCCCTGTTAAGAATTTGGGCCTTTCAACACTGCAGTATTCTTCAGATCGGAGTATAACTCCACAGGAGTAAAAAAAATTAAATTATGGGGCCTACCTGCACCCTTATTTGAGACCTATCCCATTGGAATCCTTTTTTCCTCCTTATCATAGTGATACCTATCATTTTTCAACCTTTTTTTTCCTATGGTCCCGACCCCTCTCAACACCTCTACTGGGGATCTATTCCATTGGAATCCTCTTTTTGTCCTGATACCAATGATACCTATCATATTTTAACCTTGTCTTTCCATGGACCCACCCGCCCTTTTACACTACCTCTCTTTTCCACCTCTTCCTATTCTTTCTCCTAACCATGGCCACCACTCGCAACCAAGATCTTGAAAATCGCATCACCACCTACATCAACTCCCAAATTGACCACATGAAAGAAGAGCTGAGGAAGGACATCAATTCCCACCTTTCCATCCAGCTTGCATCCCACCTTGAATCTTAGCTTGAGTCATTTGATCTAGAAAAATGACCCATTCCTGGACTCCATTCATCATTTGAACCACCTTCTAACCTCAAAGGTACAACTTCCTCAAATTCCCAAGAGTTTGAGTCCAACCATTTTCATCATGATCTCAATCTTCCACGAGTGGAGGTGAACACGTTTTATGGCTCAGATCCCATTGGTTGGGTGTTATAACCCTAAATTTCTCTACATATGCATACCTAGCCTTTGGCCCTCTTATTTGCATTTTTTTCCAAGCCATCATTGAGTTGCTCTTCTAAAAAACTTATTTTTTGAATATGTATGCACCTTGCACCAATACCGATCGTGTACATACGCTTGCTGCACCACTACAACCCAGGTACGTATGCTTGTTGCACCACTACAACCCGCGTATACTTGCAAAAGCTGGAAAAAATAAAAAGTTGCAAGGAATTCGTTGAGATTACAGGCTATTGGGTAGTTTCCCAACTAATCCTCTGCCTATAGCTCGTCACCCAACCAAATAACCATCCTTTTGTCATATAAAAGGAGTTTTTTGGGTCTCATTCCACATCTAAACATAAGAACAATAAAACTCTGCCCGTTTCACATCCCCTCCTTGCCCCAAGTAATTGCAACCCTTTTGTGAGAATTGCCTCAGAAATTCCCCAATTTTCCCTTCTTCCTCCATCAGAACCCATTCACTTCCCTGAAGAGATCTGAAGGTTGAGAGGAGAAGCCATACAAAAGTGCACTTAGAGCTTGGTGAAGAGGAGCCTAGACTAGGCTTGTGGAGCAGTAGCCTTCTTTGGTTGTAAAAGGTATAATCATTGAATTATCAATAAAAGAACTACTTTTCCTGTCCCAAATAATGGCGTATTGAACGTTTTTAATGGTTTATGTTTTGATATTCTAACGCCTAACCCTTATTTGTATATGAATTGCATGCTTGTAGATTTATGTTTGTCTATCTTTGAATGTAGGCCAACCTTGGGAGGAGGTGTGCAGTCAGTCAATCTTTCAAGTGCGAGAGGATCATCATCGGATGCGGAGTAGAGGTACAGTTACCTGATCCTTCTCATCTTTTCTTTTCTTGTATGATTCTTGGGTATGTTTGGGGTAGTTAGAGAAGTAGTTGAATTTTAGATGGTTGTGATCTGCCTACATTCTGAAGCCTAGTGTAGTCTCAAGGGGGGTTTTTCCTGCTAGCAGAACAAGCGACCATACTGGGTACGCCTCTAGGGTTTTAGGGGATTTTTTGGTTGTTTGATTGGTTTTTGTACCTTTTTAGTTTTTGTTGAGTCTGCTGAGTATTTTAAAGGATTCTGGTAACCTATCGGTGCCATACCAGTTCTCCCTACCCTGTCAGTCAGTCTGTTTTATTTCTTTTTTTAAGGAATTACAGAGGTGTACGTGCCCTACATTGGGTTAGCCCGCGTACATATGCGCCTTGTCTAGTAAAAAACCTGCGTACATACGTAGGCTACTGAAACAATAGTAGCGTACTTAGTTCAAGAAACTGTTTTTGAAAAAGAGGCAGCCAACCTCTTTTCTAATTGGGGTTTTACTTCTCAGGGTTTCTTGACAGAGTTCAGTGTCTCTGTTTTTACAGTCATAGCTTGGGTTAGATGTCAGTTTGCTTGTCTTTTTGAATATTTCTCGTGTTTACTTTTGAAAGGGTTTTAGGCGAGCCTTGGAGTTTTTTGATCAGCCTGTTTGGTGTCTTTAGTGACTCCCTGCAATCCGCAGTGGGCCAAAGGTTAGTTTTAGTCTTGTCTTGTATTTTCTTTTTCCCCTTTCATTTTCTTTAAAGAAAAGAAAAAAATATTTATTTGAAGTTTTTCCTGTTTGAAGCATTTTCATAAAAGAAAAAGATTTTTTTTCTTAGTTTGGTAAAGTAGTTGGAGTTAGTTATTTTACTTGAAAGAAAAAGAGTTAATTTTTTAAGTTCTTTACTAATTTCTTAGAACTTAAGTAGCTCGTAGTCGAGCGAAATTTCCTTTTAGGTCTTCTTTTTAAATATCTTGAAAAGAGTTAGTTATGAAAAAGTTGGTTACAAAGAGCTATTTGTAAATATTTATTTTTCACTAGAAGTAAATTTTCTTCCAGAGTTTCGTTTATTCCTCCTCTTTTTGTCTCTCATAAACATCACTAATTTCACTGCCATATCCTTTGAGTTAAAACAATCCATTTAAAATTAACTAGAATTTTATGTTTGTAGGGTCAATAAACTAGTTTAGGGTTACAGCCTTGAATTAGGTTGGAGAGGAAACTCTTCAAGGCTTTCAAAAAAAAATTGGAGTCAGAGCTAGAGAGTGTAAAAGTCTAGTGACATGAAAGTTATCTAGGACCCCCCTCTAACACAGGGACTAAACACAAGGTTGCGTGAGGAAAGGAAATGGAGATAACCCCTCCAAAGTCAGACTAAACATAGTGGGGAATGCATATTAAGGATCTGTCGTGGGATATTATCACTCGCATTTGCCTATGGAGATTCGTGGACCTACTATCCATTCGAAATCCTCAATTGTCTTCCAGACCACTTGCTTTTGATACCCTCGGTAGGTTTCAGAATTGTTATCCTTCTCATTGCGGTCCACTCGACTGTCGACTATACCCGCCTAGTGACTGTTTGCGAGTTGGAAACTTAGTTTACTTTATTCTATAGACTTACACATGTGAATGCGGGGTTATACCGCGGTAACTAGGGAAGACATCATATCAGACTTTGCAGATTATACCCAGAGGATGCTTCTGTGTTTGAGTTTTACTTGCACCGGTAAGTTTCTCTAGTGTTGGCTGGCATAACTGTTCTTCCAACTACATAGTGGTTTTCTTGGTTTATCTTATAGCAATTTTTCTAGTGTGTTCTTGGTTTTAAACGTTAGTTAAAGCCTTACTGTGTCGTTGATATTTTCACAAAGTGGAAGATCAAGAGCTCCACGAGTCATGAAGGATTCAAGGCATACTGCCAGTTGCATTAGAGCCACCACCACCACCGTTATGGCAAAGACTTGACCAACAAGGGTCATACGAAGCGACCGGGTCACAGGAAACTGTTCCCGAGCTAGCTCTGAGAGGAGATTACTCAAATCCAGAGGTAGCTACTTTTTCTGACCTTGGAGCGGAAGCTCTCAGGCCAGCCAACCCTCCGATCACTGACTTGTCGATGCCAATATTGGTACAGGTTGTCCCTCTGAGGGTAACACCTTACGAGCGTCAAATAGTCTTACAAGCAGCTATGGAAGCAAATGTTGTTACTTTGTCCGAGAGTCCTCAAACTCCCATTTCAGCTATCACCACGGGGGGAATGTTGCCTCCCAACCCACCTTTTCTAGTCCGGACCATAGTGGTCACGAACCCCTCTACTTCGAGCAGTGGTTTGATTCCTTCATTGGCGATGACCATTGTTACATTTACACAGAGTGCGACGGGACCTCCATTTTCATATGGGATGCCCAACTTTGATTCAAACTTCGTCCTTACCTACTCCACCCTACAGACCATGGGTCTGGGGGAAGGGAGCACAAATGCTCCCATGAAAGGTTCTGTTGGGGGCACCTCAGTCCCTTTTAACGCTATCCCTTACGGTGGGGGGTCATATACCTCTTTCGTCCCCCTCGCTTGGCGATGCTTTCCAGCAACCCGTCGGGTCGAGTACGAACTACATCTTGTTTGGAGCAGGCAGTTCAGGACCTTCTTCTTACACTACGTCGGTGGGATCCATGTCATTATCTTTGTTCAGTGCATTTGGTAATATTTATTTTTTGTCAATTGTCGTCTCGGCCGGGGAAACCTTGGTTTTGGACAACAAAATCCTGTGCAGGGTACTATTCCTTCACAGGGGGAAATTACAAGATTTTTCTCTTCGCAAGGAATTTGGAGTCCTTGGCAGGGATTAGTTCCCTTGCAAGAGATGTCAGTCGGAGGAAACCCCTTTCATGGTCAATGGAACCCAGGGTAGGGCTCAGTACCTATGCCCTTTGGATCAGCTGGGGGAAACAGCTTCCATAATATTTGGAATACAACATAGGGAGCAATCCCCACCCAACCCTCGTCGTTCAATTACAGGAATCAGTCGATGATATCCCAACAAACGTAGTTTCCATACGTTGGTCAAGGCCACGGTGTCTACCAGAACCCTGGCCAACAACCCAACTTTTCTTGGAAACCTGGTGCCAATCAAAATCCAGGCCCCCTTTTTCCTGTACATAGTACCCAACCCAAACTATTATTTCTGGCAATGTTACATCTTCCTGATTTGTCAGGGTTTCTTAACAACCTGATTTTTCACGATCTACGTTGACCCCCAATGCTGACTAAGTTTCCCTCGGATATTTTGATATTCGAAGGCAAGCCTGGCGAGGATCCAGGTGATCATGTGAAAAATTTCCATCTACGGTGCTCGTCAAACACGCTGCAAGACGACTCTGTACAGTTGCACCTGTTTCAATGCACTCTTATCAAGGGTGCCACAAAATGGTACATTGAGTTCGACTGCTCAATATATTCTTACTTTAGCGACTTGGTGATGGTCTTCCTAAACGATTTCCAACTACCCATGAGATAAGATTTCAGCACCAAATTGCTGGCCAACTTTGAGTAGACTAAGGGCGATCATATCTCAGATCACATCCGAGAATGGTGGTGTCAGAAGAGTGTGATTAAGGTACAGGTCCCGCCAGATTTCTTACTGGAGTGGTTCCTAAAGTCTTTGGTACCATTTTTATCCAAGGACGTTGCAACTTCAGGAGTGTTCTCAGAGGAGGAGGCGATAATGAGAGCACAACATATCGAATTGATATACTCTCAGTCTGGCTTACTCTATGATATTTTTCCATATGTGTCGCGGTCCATCCTTGACAAGTCCAGTCAAAATTCTGGACCACATGTCGATGGTATAGTTGTTTCAGCACAAGGAAAGTCCACTGATCAATTGCCAAATCAATTGAAACAATTGTTGATACAGAAGATAGCAGCCAACCAGACCTTCGGTTCGGTTGTTCCCCCTACCCAAATGTTGGACGTACACACTGTGCAGTCGACGAACCCGAAGGCCAACCAACGTCTTGATGGAAATAAAAAACAACGAAACTAGAAGGGTAAGGGGGATAAGAAACCTAACAACAATGTTAGCAGGGGAAACACAGAGAAGAGAAAGTCGAAGTATCTGTGTAACCTTTGCATGAAGGACCACTCAACTCACCTGTGCCCTTGAATTGCGGAGGCCTAGAAGTTATTGGCATAGCAGGAGCCTGTTGTGCTGACAAACCCATTTCCACATGGGAAAAATATCACTCAAGTCTCTTCGAGTGTTAATGCAGGTAGTCAGGGACCCCCTGCGTCTTCTAGTAATCCCTTGACTGTGAACATTTACATGACGAAAGGTGACTCTTTTATAGCGACCAGGGCGCATGATTGCAGAATGTTGGAATCTGCCGAAAAGGGTAAATAAGTCGTAAACCCACTTATTCCTCTTCAGATTGAGAAGACAATGGGTGAAACAATGACACACATCCTGAAAGGGGCATTCAAGAAAGCTTCTCATAATCCGAATGCGAGGGCCACCCATAACTACTCTATGGTGGAGGATTTGTCACAAACCCCTTGTGCGATGTCCACTTTGGATGTCCTTTAGATCTTCCCTTCGCAGAGAAAGGCTCTGTTATCCACCTTGGGATCTGCAGAGACTTGTAATCCAGAAACTACCATTCTCGATACGACTGACTTAAAACCTCGTCTCCCTTACCACGTTGTGTTTCATATAGTAGTGGTTTACACCAAGAAATACTTTACTCAGAATATCTTTCATACAGTGGTTGATGAGAGTGCCTCGACTTGCGTGATGTCGTTGGCATGTTGGAAGGCCATTGGCCAACCCTTTTTGTCTTACTTCTTTCGACGGTCATTCATTTAGACCACATGGAATCATTCCCTCTTTCCCTGTGCAGTTAGGAGGGAAGACCTTGTGCGTCGAAGTTGAAGTGGTCGATACACCTCTCGAATACAATGTTTTGTTAGGAAGGAGTTGGACCTATGCAATGCATGCAATGGTTGCCACAGTTTTTCGAGTCTTGTTGTTTCCACACGAGGGATGAATCATAACCATTGACCAATTGTCCTTCTCCCGGCCCGACCCTTCATCGGGGGCATCCACGGTCCTGATCATTGATAACCCTCAGCTCAATTTCGTCAATGTGGGGGTTGGTTTGTGCCCACCATTGATGGGTAATTTTGGTTACCCGCTTCCTTCTAGCGATGTCAAGTTTATGTTGTCTGCCCCCGACCAGCCTAGGGCTAATATTTTTCAAGTGTCGTCGTTTTGAATGACTTACTTTCATGATATGTGGACTCTTCCTTCCCCATCGACCATGATGGAAGGGAAAGGGAATTCTAGCATGGCCATGCCCTTGTCCACGGAAGAAGTTGCCTACAGTATTGTCCATCAAGCTTCGGCCGACCTTGATCCCACTCCCGCACAAGAGTTAGATCCAATTCTTGAGCCTATTTGGGCTCAAGTTTCCTTCGCCACTACTGATTCTTTAGACTTGGTATTTCCCTCAGACGAGGTGATTCTTGAGCCATTGAATAGTCTGGATAGACCCTGGGATGATCTCCATCATAGATCATATTTCTTCCCAAAGTTAAGAAGAATAGAGGCATGTGAATTTGATTTGACTATGACTGGAGATAGGTCTTGTCCTATTAATACTCTGGCTACACACACAGTTTATGCTGAGGGTAATATGGCGAGTATCACTAAAATGATCCCTATAGATATCTCCATAACCCCTAAATTCATGGAGAATATTTTCGTTGGAGAGGACTGCTCCCCTGAAGAGATTCGAATTTATACAGACTTATTTAAGGAATTCTGCGATGTTTTTGCCTGGTATTATGAGGAAATTCCAGGAATTGATCTAAGAATAGTCGAACATGAGATAACAAATTATCCTGATGCCAATATGGTCCAATAGAATCTTTGTCCAGTGAATCCTCGGAAAGCAATAGCTATTGAGGCTGAAGTAGAGAAACTGCTTAAAGTCAGTTTTATCTACCCCATACAGTTGATGCAATGGGTGTCAAATACCATTTTAGTTAACAAAAAACAGGGTACGATTTGCGTGTGCATGGACTTCTGTGACTTGAGAAAAGCCTGTCCAAAGGATAATTTCCCCACCCCATTCATTGATCAGATTGTCGATGAATGTGCAGGTTGTGAGGTATTTTCATTCATGGATGATTTTTCGGGATATAACCAGATTCAGATCAAACCCGAAGACCGGCATAAAACAAATTTTATCTGTCTGTGGGGCACATTTGCTTATCTTAAGATTCCTTTTGGCCTAAAGAATGCTAGAGCCACTTTTCAGCGAGCCATATCTTCTTATTTCCACGACCTTAGACATATAGTCGAGGATTATCTCAATGATCTAGATTCACACTCTCGCAAGAGATCTGATCATCCCACACACCTCCGACTAATCTTTGAACGATGTCGCTACTATCATATTCGCTTAAATCCTAAGAAGTGTAGTTTATGCGTGACGTCGGGTCGTATTTTAGGCTTCATAGTTTCAACAATAGGGATCATGGTCGATCCTCTTAAGGTTGAGGCGATATTTCAGTTGCCTCCACCATGAAAAATACCCCAGCTTCAAATATTACAGGGGAAAGAGAACTTTCTTCGGCATTTTATCGCAAACTATGCTGAGATCACTAAAGGGTTCATGAGTTTATTGAAAAAGGGAGTCCCTTTATGTTGGATGAAGTCACTCAGCACTCTTTTGAAGCATTGAAATGTGCCCTTACGTCTGCCCCTCTACTCCATCCTCCCAATTATAATAATGATTTCTTATTGTACTTGGCCGCCACAGAGTCAACCATCGGTATGGTCTTGGTTCAAGAGGACGATCTGCTCAAGGAGAATGTGATTTATTACCTGAGTCGAGGACTGGTTGGGCCAGAACTCAACTATTCCCATGTTGAGAAGCTTGCGTTGGCAGCAGTGCATGTTGTCCAGTGGTTCCATCATTATATTCTGCTTCTCAAGACCACCATCATCGCTATTGTGAATACATTTCAATATGTGTTGACACGATGGGTCATTTGTGGAAAGATCAGTAGATGGATTGTAATCCTTCAGGAATTTGACTTGGATTTTGTTTCCATGAAATCTAAAAAGTCGTTGGTCTTTGCGGAACTTATTTCAGAACTTTCGGTCGAATCAAGTGATGTTATGCCTGAAGAATCGCCTATTAAAGGAGATCTTTTTCAGATATACTAGTCTATCTCCATAATTTAAAGTGCCCTGCTTCTACTTTTCGTGATGAGCGTCGACGAATTCACCATCAGGCACAAATCTATCTCATACTCAATGACACTTTGTATCGTCGAGGTGTAGATTGCATTTTTCGTTGGTGCCTTATATAGGAGGAAGAAGAACTCGTTCTTAACGACTGCCACACTAAAGCATGTGGTGATCATTTGTCTGGGTTGGAAACAACCCAAAATATTCTACGAGTCAGTTAGTTTGTCCTACGTTAATCAAATATTGCGTCAAGTCGGTCAAGAAGTGCCACCCATGTCAGAGCTTCTCTCGGAAGATGAGGGCACATTCTGCTCCCATGTTTCATGTCATCGTTGTTAGTCCCTTCACCAAGTGGGGGATTGATTTTACTACATGCCACCTGACTTCATCCAGGGGGAATCGTTATATCATCGTAGTGGTAGACTACTTCACAAAGTGGGTCGAGGCTATGCCAACATTTAATAATGATGGTGAAACAATGACTCTGTTCATTTTTAACCAGATAATAGCAAGGTTCGACATCCCAAAGGATATTTTCACTGACCATGGCAGTCACTTCCAGAACAAAATGATTTCTAAGTTAACATCAAAGCTTGGGTTGAGGAAAGAGAATTCATTTCCCTTCTACCCACAAGTGAATGGTCAGGTGGAAGTTGTGAATAAGTCTCTCAAGACTATTCTACATTGAACGATCAATTCTTCCAAGTCAAATTGGCATTTGATGTTGTACTCAACATCATGGGCCTATCGAACATATCTAAAGACTGCCATCGGTTTATCACCTTTTCAACTCATTTATGGGTTGGAAGCAGTCTTTCCTATTGAGTGCCATATCCCATCTTTAAATTTGGTAGTATAGTTACTGCGAGACACTTCACCGCTTGAGGAACGACTATTATATATCGAGCAACTCAATTAGCAACATCTTGATGCAACCTTGTCCAACGAGGATCACAAGCAATGAGTCAAGTGTCAATATGATCGGTCTGTTCGTCCTTGGATTTTATTCGAAGGTAACCTTGTCCTGGTCTATGACCAGAAAAAGGATCCCCTAGGGGAAGGTAAGTTCAAACCCATGTGGTTTGGACCTTTCATCATGAAAGAGGTATTAAATAAGGGCACTTATCATTTGGTTGGCTTTGAGGGAAATGCTTTGTAGGAGCCTATAAATGGGCTCTACCTCAAGAAGTATTACTCTTAGGTTGGTCGCTTGGGTGACTTCTTGTATATATGTATAGTTCTTATACAATCTTTTTGTCTTTTTGTTTTATGGACGTGTTGTTATTTATGTCATATTTTTCACTGTGGCAGATGTCAAGTGAATCAGAGGTGTTATTTGGGTTCACGGACGATGCTAGCTGACACACTTGGAGGCTTTCTTCCACAACTTGGGTGATTTTCAAGCCTCAAGGACAGTTGCTATCTTCTGAAGTATCTGTCTAGGTGACACCACAAACAATGCCGCCGAGTACAACGCAATGATGGAATCGCTTCGTGACGCTTTGTCGCATGGTGTTTCTCACCTTCAGGTCTACTTATATGCTCAGTTGGTTGTGTCCCAGTTAAATGGAGTTTATTGCATTTATGATCCTACTTTACATTGATGTTTCCTTAGGGTACGCCTTTTAGAACGTTTCTTTGACTACATTACATATATCCATGTTCCTAGGAGATTAAATCAAATCATAGATACTCTAGATAATCAAGTATTATATTGGCATGTTGCACACACATAAAAAGAAGAACACACATACACATGTACATACATTTGTAAAAAATGTGATCCATAAGACAATAATAGATGTAAATATATACATATATCTCAAAAAGTGTCAGAGTACATAGGTGGGCACGAACGCCTCAAAAATAATAGCCTGTATACATCATAGGGCTCAGGCCCTCAAAAAATATACAAAAGTTCCCTTGACACATAATGAGTCCATCATATCTAATTTCGGGGCCTATTGGCCCTACCGTAGTGAATGACGACGTTAGCCAAATGACGAAAAAGTTGGACCCAAGTCCGTGCCACCCCAACTACACGAGGTTGCATGGATTGTGGGAGATCCTCGATCTTGGCCATGGAAACTGTATGAGTGAGCACGGTGAGGTTCTCCTCCACCTGTCTCAAAACTCTCTCAGCCTCTCCGACTGGAGGTCCCCCTACGGCTGCTGGTCTGCCGACTGCTACTAGTACTACCTCTGGTCAAGAACGTCTCCTATTCCTCGTGAAGTCTATCGGGTGCACTGGTCCCACATCTGTACATAACATATACATAGTTGTCAATAATATGATACATATAAAGAATGATATATAAAAGAAACTAAAAATTAAATAAATTTAAAAAACACGTACCTAGTTCTCCTCGCTCCTCTCCGGGAGGTACGAGCATATATGGATCTCTAAAGAAGTTTTTTCCAGCGTAGGGGTAGTCCTCTATCTCTGGAATATGTCGTTCCCACCAGTCAAAGAATTTTTCATCGAAGGCCTCTATGGTCCTTCCTCCCCCCTGTCGTGGAAGCAATGATGCCCATCTGGATACCACTGGGAAGGAGGCCACATGCCCCCATACAGTCTCTATAGGACTTAGAATGGGCACCCTCTCGAAGAAGAATGAGCATAGTATGGTGATGAACCCGAAGTTCTTTTTTCTACGCTGTCGACACTCTGTCAATTGCTCTTCATGCAAGTGAGAATGGTCATACTCCAGTCGAAAATACATGCATCTAGGCACTACATTGCAAAAAACATGTGCGCCCAGAGAAGCCTAGTGTAGGGCCGTAGATCCAGTGATCTGTCCAATGAGTAGTAGGATCACCTTCAAAGACAAGTTGGTGATCTTGTTGATGGGAACCTAAGAACCTACTTTCTCAGTGACAACCTCGCTATGCATCCCGATGTAGTCTATGATGTTGAAAGGCCTAGGGGGAGATGTGTGCAGGTTGACTGGTTCCCCTCTCCTCAAGAGGCCAGTTAAGAAGTATATATCCTCAGTCATTGGAGTCAACTAATTCCCCTCAATCATAAACGCCTCTGTGTCTGGGTGCCAGTAATCCACCAGGGCATTCAGTAACCTCGGTTGTGCCCTCATAAACAGACATCGGAAGAACTTCCACAACCCACATTGTTTCAATGCGGAAATGGAAGCAGGGTCCTCATCGACCAAGAAATCAATTTCCTCATGTTCCCTCTCCCTCCATTGGAAATACATCATGTTCCATGACAATTCAAAGGGGAGTTAGCTCTTACAATTTTTTATTTTTCCATGCTTTTGAGGGTGTACGTGGGTTGTTTTGGACACAATGCATATGTCCGCGGGTAGAATTTTTTCTGCCCACAGACATACGCGGGTTTTCCTTGGACAACCCACATACACGTAGAGCCGGCCTTTTTTAGGAGAGCACGCCCCCATAAAAACCAAGAAAAATGCATAAAGGAAGAATAGAAGTGCAAGAAGGATGTGTTTGTACTTACTTGGTCCGAGTGGAAGTTCGTTTCGTCCTCTAAATCTCCTGGAATCAACTTCTTTAGAAAAGGGGTATTTTTTACCTTTTGGTTAATTTTCAAAATGCAATGGTGAAAATGAGTTGCCATCTTCTATTTATAGACTTTTTGGCCGTTTTTGCCACTTTTTTGAACCCTTTTGTCATTTTTTTTGGCTTGGAAATATTTTAATTTGGTTCTTGAGTTTCTTATTGGATGTTACGATGCACTTTTCCTTTTGGTTTGGTAACTTTTCTGGGAGATAGGTTACTTTTAAAGGTCCTTTGGTAAAATTCATTTTTTTCCATCTTTTTGCATATAAGTTAGGATTCCACCTCCACTTTCTGCATCTTGTTGTCTTTTCCACTTTTCCATAAGATTGATCCCATCGAAGTGCAACATGGAACCATCATTGTTGTTTTAGAAGTGTCGTAATTAGGTGGTAGATCCTACCTTTACATGGATGCCCTAGATAGATCCTTGTTGTATGTTGGACTCCATGTTGTCTCCAATGACTTTAGGCTCAAGAGTCCTTGTTTTTCCTATCATGATTACGATATTGAGCCTCATTTTTCTGATGCACCATCACTCTTGGCCTCACCCTTGGGACCCCCAAAATGAGCATGCTTTGTTTTCTTTCAAGCTCGCTTTGAAATACGAAAGCAACATCCGACGAGACTACATTTATGCTTTTCAATCTTGTATGGATTAACTAAGAAAAGTAAACTCTTGGAGTCTTCTTTAATCCCTTTTCAGACTCTCTAAACATAAAAATATTTCCAAGTGATCTTGTTTTCCTTCACGCTCGCCAAACTAAAACTTGAAGGCACGTTTGTCTAGCGGTAGTTTACCCCTTTTCCGGTCTGGATGGTCAATTTTACGAACAAAGGTATATTCTAGGAACTTCGGTTTGCTAGAAGAGTATTCTCAAGTATAAGTTTAACCCTTTTTTGAGCTTGAGGGACTAAATCTATGAAAAAACAACATTCTCCTTGGTTTTGGTTTATCACCTATTTCGGGCTTTGGAGATTACTTATGAAAAAGGAACCCCCACGGAGTCCATAGTTAAGATCTTTTCAAACTCCCTAAAATTGAAAAGATCGTCGAGTGACCTTGTTCCTTCACACTCATTAAATTGGTCTAGAAGAACATATACTGGCATGAGTTTACCCCTTTTCAGACCTATGGATTATGGAGGAAAAAGGTACACCTCAGAAGATTTGTCTCGCTGGGAGAGTTCTCCTTAGTAAATTTTATATTTTTTGGGGCTAGGGAGACTAAATCTAGAAAAAGGTTGTGAGTCCATAGTTAAGCTATTTTCAGACTCCTTAAAAATGAAAAGATTGTCGAGTGATCTTGTATTTTTCACACTCATTAAAATGGTTTTGAATAGACATCTTTTTGGTGCAAGTTTACCCCTTTTTCAAACTGACTAGACTATTTTCGAAAAAGGTACCCCAGTGGAGTCTTCTTTTACATTTTTTCAGACTCTCTAAACGTGAAAAAAATACCGAGCTTACCTTCTCTAGGATCGTTAAGAAAACTACATTGAAGGGGGTTTCACTGTGTCTTTCTAATCGCATTTGCATCTCTGCATCTTTGTCCTAATGTCGGCTCCATGTTTCTCTCAACTAAACCTTTGAAGCATGCCTTATACGCAAGCCTTGTAGCACTTTACCTCTGCGACCTAACACCTTGACCCATGGAGGAATTTTCCTCAAGTGCCCTTTTCTTGCAGATGTCTCCTTTATCTAACAATTAGTGTGTTCCTTTCGCCTAGAGCTAGTATGCTTGCAACACTCGTTCCTCCTTTGTAACGTATCATTCTTTTATTCTTTTTCAAGCTCTTTAAAAAATTGAAAAAGACAAAAAAAATAAAAAAACCCAAAAAGAGGGGACGAGAAATATATATTCTTTTTTGGTAGCACAATGAGTCACCCTTGGAAAAAGCACATCCTTCTGTTTGTTCGTCAAGATTTGGGATCCAATATGAACTTAGGAAGTTGTTCTTGCTACATACAGTTGTGTCCTCCTCCATTTGGTTACTCTTCCAAAGACATGGAGAGTTTCCGTTGCCTCCTGCATCGTGAACTTATGTCAATGTCATGCTACCTAAGTCTGATCATATTTCATGCTCTTTTCCAAGGGAAGTTTCACCCAACATAAGTTATCCTTTCTGCAGTTTTTCTCTTGACCTCATGCCCGACAACCCCAAAAGTCCAATCAAGTCCTTGTTAAAAATCAATGAAGTTCTCTGCCTGATCATCGATATCCTCTTGTCTTTTCCCGATGAGCCGTAGAATACCTCTGGGTAGTGAAGTCATACACTCACATTGCACTCCTACCTGATTTTTTGAATATCTTGAAGTTGTTACTCAAGCTATGAAGACCTCATCTCTAGCCATCGAGCGTTATTGGCTTCTTGAAGATGGACACTATACTTGTATATCTTTGATTTTGAGATGTAGATCCGCTGTGTATTGCTCGCGGCTACACTTTATATAGTTATGTGACATGGATATGCAATGTATTTGATTGGAAGCCATGATTTATTTCATCCTGAGCATGGGTATGCCCACCTCGGAGAGACAATTGTTATTTTTGCAGATGGTACCTCCCAAACTCTAGTCTCAGGCTCACTCGTTTCATACATTGGTGACTATTTTGTAATGTATTTCGGCCATTAGATTCTCTTATGACCTCACACATTAGGGGGAATATGTTATAACCCTAAATTTCTCTACATATGCATACCTGGCCTTTGGCCCTCTTACTTGCATTTTTTTCCAAGCCATCACTAAGTTGCTCTTCTAAAAAAATCATTTTTTAAAGATGTACGCGCCCTGCACCAATAATTTCCGCGTACATGCACTTTCTGGACCACTACAACCCCCGTACATACGCTTGGTGCACCATTACATCCTACGCATACTTGCAAAAGTTGCAAAAAATAAAAAATTTACAAGGAATTTGTTGAGATTACGGGCTATTGCATAGTTTCCCAACTAATCCACAGCCTATAGCCAGTCACCCAACCGAATAACCATCCTTTTTTCATATAAAAGGATGTGTTTGGGTCTCATTCCACATCTAGACATAATAACAATGAAACTATGCCCGTTTCACATCCCCTCCTTGCCCCAAGTAATTGCAGCCCTTTTGTGAGAATTGCCTAAAAAATTCCCCAATTTACCCTTCTTCCTCCATCAGAACCCATTCACTTCCCCGAAGATATCTGAAGGTTAAGAGAAGAATCCATACAAAGGTGCACTTGGAGCTTGGTGAAGAGGATCCTGAACTAGGTTCATGGAGCAGTAGCCGGCTTTGGGTGTAAAAGGTATAATCATTGAATTATCAATAAAAGAAGTACTTTTCCTGTCCCAAATCATGGCATATTGAATGTTTTTAATGGTTTATGTTTTGATCTTCTAACGTCTAACCCTTATTTGTATATGAATTTCATGCTTGTAGCTTTGTGTTTGTCTATCTTTGAATGCAGACCATCCTTGGGAGGAGGCATGCAGTCATCGAAGCTTTCAAGTGCAATAGGATCATCACCGGACGCAGAGTAGTGGTACAGTTACCCGATCCTTCTTATATTTTCTTTTCTTGTATGAGTCTTGGGTATGTTTGGGGTAGTTAGAGAAGTGGTTGAATTTTAGATGGTTGTGATCTACCCACATTATTAACCCTAGTGTAGTCTTAAGGGGGGTGTTTCCTGCTAGCATTGGGTCACTCAAATGGAACACTACTTGTCCTTGCATGGAATCACTGATGACGTGTCCAAACTTCATTACGGTGTCCTCTATTTAGATCGTGAACATTGGCAATGGTGGAAATGGAGTCAAAAATCACACCAAGGATATGTATCCTGGACACAGTTTGTGGCTGAACTTTATGACCGCTTTGACACTGATACACACTCCCTGGGCCTTTTTACCAAATTTAAACAGTCTGGTACCGTGGAAGCGTTTATCACGAGATTTGAGAAATTATCTTTCAGAACAGAGGGCATGTCTGATACTTTTTTCAAAGAATTATTTATCAGTGGCCTCAAGAAGGAAATTCATGCCCAAGTCCTCATGACTCACCCCCATACTTGCTTCTAGTTAATTTTGTTCTGGTTAATATTATAGAGGAACAAAATCATGCATGTGACTCATGGCTTATCTACGGATGACTTGATTACGACCTTGGATCAGATGTATGATGATAAAGTTCCTATGTTTGATGGTTTACCATGTGATTTTTACGAATCTAGATGGGTATTTTTAAGGCCTATATTACTCTAGGATAGAAAAAATCCCTAAGGAAACAATATTTGGGAAGGGAATTAACCAATATTTCTTTTAGTTTATTCCCAAGGTGGGGTGAGCTTGATTTCATTACAAACTAGAGGCCAAATTATTCATTGTCCGTTAATTCTCCCCTTTTGCTAACTACTTTTTCTCATTCGATGGAGTTTAGGTACAACAAAATAGGTACCTGTCAGAGATATCACCCTCGAGTGAGGGAATATCTGGAGGGATGGGGGAAAGTGTTTTCTCAAACACATCTAATAGGGAAATATCAACTAGAGGTGAAAAGGTCAGAACAAAATTCTGTATGTGCATGGAACTCTTTCTTGTTGAAGGAGGTTCATGTTCTTATGACAATGAGAGTGTAGGCGATGTCGAGGTTCCTTTGAGGTGCAAACATTTAGTGAGACAATGTATACCCAATGAAATTCCTCAGTTGTACACTAAATTTTGTGTCAATGAGAGGATGTATCGCATTGTTCCATCATCCATACATGGTCTGGTTCTATTATCAATTGATGGTATAAAGGTGAAATATGGAGGACTAGTTGAATTAATGGAGTATGTCGGACCAGGTTACAACTATGGATATTGGTTGAGGTTGTTCCAATATATGCCAATTATGCGGAGATTTGCAGTTGCTGCAAATTATATAAAACTAAATTACAACGATAAAAAAATGAGAGACAATGTATATTGATGGAAGGCCAAAGGTGTCGGGAAATATTGCAAGGATTATTAATAATACAAGACCCGGGACAACAAGAAAGAAACACAATTGTATATTTGTGGGGCTTGAAAAAAATTAGATATTCATATGTGCAGTGAAAAGTAGTTGCAGGGGAAGAGTTGTTGGTCGATTACAATTTGAATCGAATCGATGGAGGAATTACTATTATGGGGATAAATATGTTCTACCAGTATAAAAAACTTGTAATTAATGTTTTCCTTTTTATATATTTAAACATATATTTTAATAGTTCATGCTTCTTATATTATTTTCTAACATTCTAAAATGTCATGCATCTTATAATGTGGCAGGGTGATCATGGGAAGGAATTGGCTAGCTCGTAGCAGGTATAATCGTGATTTTCATATTAATAATTATTGAATTAACATGTTTATTTGTTGATGTATATGAGCACATAGTCGGAGCATGATGATGTGGGTGATGAAATATATGATTCCATCAACCCAATTGAAACAATTCGAAAGGCCTTGAGAAATGAAAATAGGGAACTAATTAAATTGGTTAGGTGTATGTTAGGGACCTAACCGCCCTAACCCCTCACGTAGATAGAATAATATATTTCCATGTAATAAAGGCCGAAATTAGTTAACAAGGCTTATTTAATAAAGTGGAATAAGTCAATATAAGAATACCTAATAAAAGATTCTTCTCCTAGAAGTATCTTCCTCTAGAATGATCTTTAGAAGATAGAATTAGTATGAATAAGAGTAGGAGTCATGAGAAGTTTTGTCTTGAGAATAATTGTAATAGAGTGTTTCTCTACTGGAGGTTTCCCACTCGAAGAGGCAAGTGAACATTGTTTCCTATCAATAAAGGTATTATTTTGATGCTTTGGTTTCATCTATTGTGTTGTTCTATTCTTATTCTCTACAATATTTTTGTTTTCAACTATTATAATAGATCTTGTACCTTACAAGTGGTGTTAGAGAAATTTCCTTGGCATAAAATTGTGGGTTATTTTTTTTAGGGTAGAGACGTATTCCGACATCTTAAATCTACAAATATCTGTCATTCGACGCATAAATCCATATTCGGGGAAGCATACATGCAAGAACTACAAGTGGTACTTAAGCACACATTGTTGGCCACCCTTGTAACCCCTGTTGGTACCCCTTTGAGTGGTAGCGCCTCAGACAACACCTTTATACAGATCAGCCTAGATCTCCTGAAGCCCTCCATAGATAAATCAATCGACCACCTAATTGCTATAGTGCCACCGAGAACAACACTCAGGAAGATACTCTCTAGTATCTGGGTAGTATGACTAAGGGCATGGTCTAGCCTCCTTAGTTAGTGCCCTGAGATATTGGTCTGGGTACTATTGTTGGACCCCGCATGTATATGAGAGAGCTATAACATAGGGAAAACCATTTTCTTTAGAAACCCTAAATACCCTAACCCTTGGGATGAAAAAAAATACAGAATAGACAAGTTCTATTGTCGTGCAACTTTACCTCCTACATTCTAGTTGCGAAATTACTACACATTTTATCTTGTTAAGAATTTGGGCCTTTCAACACTGCAATATTCTTTAGATCAGAGTATAAATCCACAAGATTAAAAGAAAAATTTTGGGACCTACCTACACGCTTATTTGATACCTATCCCATTGGAATCCTTTTTTCCTCCTTATCGCAGTGATACCTATCATTTTTTAGACTTTTCTTTTGTGTCTCGACCCCTCTCAACACCTCTATTGGGGACCTATTTCATTGGACTCATTTTTTCATCCTGATACTAGTGATACCTATCATTTTTTATCCTTTTCTTTCCGTGGATCCACTCGCCCTTTTCCACTACCTCTCTTTTACACCTCTTCCTATGTTTTCTCCTCACCATGGCCACTACTCAGAGCCAAGATATTGAAAATCGCATCACCACCCACATCAACTCCCAAATTGACCACATGAAAGAGGAACTGAGGAAGGAAATCAATTCCCACCTTGGCATCCAACCTGCATCCCACCTTGAATCTTATCTTGACTCATTTGTTGTCAAGGTCCTTGAAAAAATTCCCATTCCTGGAATCCATTCATCATCTGATCCACCTTCTAACCTCGAAGGTACAACTTCCTTCAATTCTCAGGAGTTTCAGTCCAACCATTTTCATCGTGATCTTTGTCTTCCACGAGTGGAGGTGAACAAACAAATTTGATGGATCAGATCCCACTGGTTGGGTCACTCAAATGGAACACTACTTCTCCTTGCATGGCATCACTGATGACTTGGCCAAAATTCATTATGATGTCCTCTATTTGGATGTTGAACATTGGAAATGGTGGCAATAGCGTAGAAAATAACGCCAAGGATATGTAGCCTAGAAACAGTTTTTGGCTGAAATTTATGACCGCTTTGACATTGATACACACTCCCTGGGCTGTGTGACCAAATTGAAATAGTATGGTACCATGGAAGAGTTTATCGCAACATTTGAGAAATTAGCTTTCAGAACAGAGGGAATGTTTGATTATTTTTTCAAAGAATTCTTTATCAGTGGCCTCAAGGAGGAAATTCATGCTCAAGTCCTCATGACTCACCTCCATACTTGGTTGGAAGCTACTCAACATGCCAAGGAATCTAAACATGTTATTTTTTCCCAACACCACAAACCTTCTTTCCCTTTGCGTCCTCTCCCTCCTACTCCTTCCCCTCATCCCACCCCTCTCAAGATCCAAAATTAACCCGGGAAGAAATGGTTGAATGCCAACTCAAGGATATGTGCTATAATTGTGATGAAAAATATTTTTCGGGGCACAAATGTAAGGAATAGAAGTTGTTCATGGCCATCTCTAAGGATGTTGTTGATGATGAGACTGAGAATTCTTCTGCAGTCGAGCTCCCTAAGCCAACTTGTATCAATATGCCATTTGATCCACCAGAAGGTGAACCAATCATTTCCTTAAATGCACTTACTGGCTTCTCTACTCCCCAAAACCTCAAGCTAATTGGCTACATAAAAAATCAGAAGGTCATCATTCTCATTGACTATGGTAGCACTCATAATTTAATTCATTGACGTATTTCTCAAGAAACCCATTGCTATATCCATGCAGTCAACAATTTTCAAATCATGATTTCCAATGGAGGTTCCATGAAATGTGGGAGACGTGAAAATGTGCATCTCCAAATTGGTCAGTACAACTTGAAATCTCATATGTTTTCTATCGACATGGATGGTTGTGACATTGTGTTGGGTTCATAATGGTTACCAACTCTCGGTCCCATCCTCATGGATTTTAAGCAATTGACTAGGCAATTTCAACAAGACATCCAACAATATAATTTCCAAGGCATCACAACAGGATCACCTAAGATCATCAGTTCCCGTTGAATGGAAAAAATCCTCAAAAAAGGCCATTCAAACATTATTTCCCAAATCAATGATATTCAAGCTATTGAGACAACATTTGTGCATATTGACCTCCAATATATATTCTCCAAACACTAGAATATTTTTTCCACTCCCCATGGCCTTCCCCCTTCCCGCGGTGTTCATGATCATTCCATTCCTCTAGTTTTAGGCAGTCTTCCTCCAAATGTCCACCCATATCGTCATCCCTTTTCCTAGAAGAATGAAATTGATAAAATTGTGCATGAATTTCTCTATTCGGGTGTTATCTGCCATAGTACTAGCCCCTATTCATCTCCTGTGGTCATGGTCCTCAATAAAGAAGGCACGTGGTGCATGTGTCTAGACTTTCGTGCTCTCAACAAACTCACCATCAAAGAAAAGTTTCCCATTCTTGTCATAGATGATCTATTGGATGAATTGAGTGGTGCTCAATACTTTACTAAACTCTATCTTCATTTAGGGTACCACCAGATACGTATGAAAGAGGATGACATTCCCAATACAACCTTTCAAACTCATGAGGGATACTATAAGTTCTTAGTCATGCCCTTTGGCCTATGTAATGCCCCATCTACTTTCCAAAGTCTCATGAACCATGTCCTCCATCCTTTTCTCCGTCATTTTATCTTAGTTTTCTTTGATGATATTCTCATATATAGGAAAACATGGACATCCCATCTTTCCCATGTGGATAAAATTCTCCATCTCCTTTATTAGCACCAACGTTTCCTCAAGCAATCTAAATGTGTTGTTGGAGCCTCAAAACTGGAGTATTTGGGTCATATTGTTGGAAAGGATGGTGTAAGGGTGGATCCTAAGAAAATTGAAGCTATGAAGGATTGGACGTGCCCCAATACTCTCAAGATATTGCATGTTTTTCTGGGTCTAACGAGATATTATCGAAAATTTGTTAAGAATTATGGAAAAATTGCAGCACCTCTCACTGCTCTCCTAAAAAATAATGCTTTAAATTGGACTTTTTCTACTGATCAAGCCTTCCAGGATTTGAAAGAGGCTATGTGTACAAATCCTATCCTGACCCTTCCTGACTTTAAAAAGACCTTTTTCCTGTAATGTGATGCATCAAGGAAAGGAATTGGCTTCATTCTCATGCAAGGACGACTAATGGCCTTCACTAGCAAACAACTTTCAGAGCACCATTCGGTAAATTCGATCTATGAAAAGGAAATGTTGGACATTTTTCATGTTTTGGATATTTGGCATCCTTATCTCTTGGGACAACACTTCCAAATTAAAACAGATCATCAGAGCCTCAAGCATTTTATGGAACAACGAATTTCCTCCCCAAAGCAACAAAAATGGGTCACCAAGCTATTTGGATATGATTATGAGATAATTTACAAGGGAAAAGAAAATGTGGTTGTTGACACTCTTTCCCAAAAGTATGAAGATGAAGGATCCCTTCTTTCTCTCTCCTTCATTATACCATATTGGCTCCAAGCTGCTCACCAAGAATGGCTACAAGACCCTAAAATTTATGGCCTTATCCAACAATTGCAAGCCAATTCTCTAGTTTCTCCCGGGTATTGTTGGCACAATAATGAGCTTCGCTACAAAGGTTGTATGTATCTTAGAAAAAAATCACAACTTGAATCTATAGTGCTTTCAGATCTTCATGCTTCCCCCACATCTGGGCATTCAGGGTTCACCAAAACCTATGCACAGGTCAAACATAATTTTTTCTAGGATGATATGAAATAGGATGTCTGCACCTTTGTGGTTGGATGTGATGTATGTCAATGGAATAAAGGAGAAACATTCAATACCTTAGGAAAACTACAACAAATCTCGATTCCTTCGGCTATTTGGTAGGATATTTCTATGGACTTCATTGTTGGCTTACCTAAATCAAGCAATAAATCAATCATCATGGTGGAAGTTTATTGTCTTTCCAAATATGCTCATTTTTGTGCTCTCTAACACCCTTTCACAGCATCCATGGTGGCACAAATTTTCATGGATATTATCTTCAAGCTTCATGGCATGCCTCATTCTATTGTCTCTGACCGAGATCCCACTTTTACCAAAATTTTTTTGAAAGAATTGTTCCATCTCCAGGGAACCCAATTGCATCTCAACATCGCCTATCATATCCTGACTAATGGCCAAATTAAGTTGTCAACAAGTGTCTGGAAACATATTTGAGGTGTTTTTCTTATGAATTACAAACTCATTGGAATCAATGGTTACCCCTAGCTAAATGGTGGTACATCACATATTACCATACCACTACTCACATGACTCCTTTTGAAGCAGTATATGGAAAAAATCCTCCTTTCATTATATCCTTCATGCGAGGTGTATCGAAGGTTCACGAGGTTGACAAAAATCTTGTTGTCCGTGAAGGAATTCTCAGCACCCTCAAAAAAAATTTGGCCATGGCTCAAAATCACATGAAGCAACAAGCTAATCAAGGTCATTCTGAACAACAATTTTCTAAAGGGGACTGCGTGTTTCTTCGCCTGCAACCCTATAAGCAAACTTCCCTCAAAATGGACCACTATCATAAACTCGTTCCCAAATTTTATGGTCCTTATACAATTCTCAAGCGAGTGGGATAGGTGGCGTACCATTTATCCTTGCCCAATCATTCTAATCTCCATTATGTTTTTCATGTCTCCTGCTTAAAGAAGGTGATTGATACTTAGTTTCACACTCAAAATAGTCTCCCTGAGTTGGATGAAGAAGGTTCCATTTGGTTTCAGCCACAAGCAACATTGGACGACCATGAACGTCGCCTTCGTCAATGCACCATCAAGCAAGTGTTAGTGCAGTGGAAAGACATAACTACAGAAGATGCCACTTGGGAGCCGACTACCATTCTGCAACAATTTCCTCATCTCAATCCTTGAGGACAAGGCTCTTTTTCAAGGGGGAGGGCATGTTAGGGACCTAACCCCTCACGTAGATAGAACAATATATTTCCATGTAATAAATGCCAACATTAGTTAATAAGGCCTATTTAATAAAGTGGAATAAGTCAATGTAAGAATACCTAATAGAATCTTCCACTTCTAGAAGGATCTTCCTCTAGAATGACCTTAAGAACATAGAATTAATATAAATAAGAGTAGGAGTCATGAGAAGTTTTGTCTTGAGAATTATTGTAATAGAGCACTGCTTTGCTAGAGGTTTCCCCATCAAAGAGACAAGTGAACGTTGTTTCCTATCAATAAAGGTATTATTTTGGTGTTGATGTTTCATCTATAGTGTTGTTCCATTGTTATTCTCTACAATATTTTTGTTTTCAACTATTATAATATATATGGTACCTTACAGTGTAAGCCAGTTACAAAGGAGACCAAAGAAAGGATGAAAATTATAATGCAAGATATAGAAGAATTTGTGGTAAGAGAAATTTTAAAAAAATATTATTTATGACATATATTGATTTATGAAATTTTTTTTGATACCTTTATATGAGACATACTAAAAATATTTCTTTCTATACAATTTTTTCGATTTGACGGGACATCCTGGCCATGGGGACGTCGGTGGTAGAAGTGATGCACAAACCCCACAATGTCCTAGCATGAACCATATACCCACAAGGATATTTTCCTCTTTGTTTGTGGCTCAGAGAAATGAAATTCCTGGGGCCCATGAGACACCCCCACCACACACACTAGACCGTGTACGTGATGGTTGTTGGAATACTGAGAGGGGGGTGAATCAATATTAGATAATATTTTTTACCACAAATTTCTTTTTAATCAAAATATGTCATTTATCGGTAGTCAATGATGAATATCTAATCATGCAATTCACAATACACAAAGATTTACCATGGAAACCAAAATGGGAGAAAACCACAAAAAAAATCTTTATAAAATTTGTAAGCACTAACTTACAGAAGACAACAATCTACAATAATGTTTGCAAGCACATACTTGCAGGGGACACCAATCCCCTTGTTGAGCACCAACTCAGCCAATGGCCACCAACCCACATAATTATTTTTCACAGGAACCAACTGTTGTGCCCCAACAACATCCTCCCAATTTTCTTGTCTTATCCTCTATCCAAGACAAGAAATTGCCCCCCCCTTTAATTCTTCCAATCAGAACCCTCACACTCTCTCTCTCATGCAAATATCTACGCCCAATTTCTCCTCACCCTACCTCGCTTTACCACTTCTGGTTACTCACCGTATCACTTATACGTGATGATCCGCACTTCGGTGAGTCCCCTCTTCCTGTGTTGATACATAGCATTCTGACACGCACATCCTTTTTAACCTTTGCATTGACAGGCCATTGATTTTCTTGACAATACATCATCCACCTCATTTTGAACTTGGCTAATGTGTTATCGCGCTTCTGCCAAACCTCACTGACACACATCTCATCGTCGGTGAAGTTCGCATGATCAATATCATCCCACCTATATGGGTCACATTATTATATTCATCACGCACACGCCTTTCATCATCTAACTCACTTATACTCACATCGTTGCATCACATAATAGTGACTCTCTCTCCCTTTCGCTTCATTACACTGCTTATTGATGAGGTTCACCTCTTCTTCCCGACACACTACCTATTAACAAGTTTCCCTCTCCTATCACAAATGCATCAGTGGAAGGATGTCGACTCCTCATTGTCATTGAGAACATCAAGGACAATATGCTTCCTCTCGCCAATGTTGATCAGGTCAGTGTAGCCCACTTTCTCCTTAAGTCTTATCTCGTTCCCCTTCCATCTCAAATCCCTTCTTGTTGTGTTCATTAGTAAATCTCCTTACATTTCCAATGACTAAAATCTACACGCATATCTAGACAATTGTCATTAATTTCCTATCTCAACTAATTTGTTTCAGATCACTGTCATAATCAAGTTTTAGTGTTCCTAGTGGCTTTCTTCGCGCACATGGTACTAGCTTGTTTTTTTTTTGCTTCTTGACATTAAAAATAATATTCATTTTGAAAGCCTCACCTAGCATCATATGGGTTAATCATAACACCTACAGGTCTTGCGTTGGTTCTGAAACACACTTTGGGAATAATTTGGTCCTTTCAGCTCCTAGACAGTGCTAAGCGCACTGGACGTCAGTTAGCAATTTTGGCATATTTATAACTTTTTTGTATTAATGCATAATCTGAATATTAATGGGTGGATCAAGATCTTGTACATCACATATGACCCAACAACTGATGAAATTAAATTTGGATGAAGCACCAACAAATGTGGGACTCAAACTTTCATTAAAAACGCCTTTGGGTGCAATTTTTTGATGTCTTTCAAAGTGAATTTTTCATCTATGAAACAATATAATTTTATTATTCTCTCCATTATGATTCCAATGTATATAACAGAATCAAAATCCAAGTTCCAAAAGTGCCAAAACGATCGTCTAGGATTTCCCACTAGGTAAGCCTTGATAGTCGTGGCCATCATTAGAAATAGATCCACTCAAATGATGGAACAACATTTTTAGTTATATTGATAGAAACATTTCTCTGTTCTCTCCGTGTTGCAAAAAATGAGACCTCAATAGGGCATTGTATGAGGTAGTTACGGGCTTTTGAACTCAAGCCCTCATTGTCTCTTGCCAGTTCGACACTTAGAATTTTTCCAATTTTGAGTTCCCTTTAACTCTTCCGAGCTACTCGGAGGAGTTCCATTCAACTGTTCCAATATACTCAGAGATTTTTCATCAAAACCTTCGAGAAAGTTTGGGGAAGTTGTTAAGAAATTCTCTGAGCAAGTTCATGGAAGTTGTTAAGAAAGTCTCTGAGCAGGTCGGAGGGGTTATTTTAAACTCCTCCTACCATAAGAGAAGTATATCTCATAAATTGACCATAAATTTTGACTCGGGTGTCTGTTGTGTGACATATTTATACCGTTGGAAAGTTATTTCTGATCCCTACAACTTCCTAGTTATGTTATTTGAGAAATTCCTAATGAATGGTACACTTATTTCAGGTCGGAGGAGTTAGTTCAAACTCCTTTGAACACAAGAAAACCACCTTTCATAAAATGGTCATAACTTTTGACTCGAGTGTCCATTTTGTGACTTATTTATACAGTTGGACAGCCTTGAAGAACGCCTCGAAGAACACCATAACTCGACCATGAGAAGAGGAACCATGAATCAAAATCAGGGAAGTTTATAAATGATACTTCAATTATTTTATCCCCCATTTATTTGCATTCAAATGATCATTATTGATAGTTTATTTGAATTTACTCTCATCTATTGTATGTTGAAGGTTGTCCAGTACCGAGTGAAGGAGGATCATGCTCAAAATTCTCACAATGAATTCTACAGCTAAAGATGATGAAGGAGAGATAACCAAAGATGTAGTAGTGATGGAGGAGAAACAAAGAAAATATCATGCAAATGTATGAAGCAGGGATCTAGAAATTCCATGATGATCAACTGTCAAACTCAGGAAGATGAAGATGGCCCCACACCCAAAGACAGTTTTCATGATGTGCAAGACACATATGGTCGAAATCCATGTCGACCCCCTAGCGCTAGGAGACAAATTCAAAATGTAACAAATAGGATGAGGACAAACGTTGGAAGATGAAAGGTCACAGAGGGAGAAGAGAGGACAAAGGTCTTATTGAACCTCAATAAATACTAGAATAGAACCCAAAGAAATGGATTTTGTCTCTTCAAACAATGTACACCTCTGAACTACTTCGAGAATACAATGTCAACTAAAATTGAAGAGTTGTCCTAAGAATTTTCATGTACTATTGCTGAAATTGTTAATACAGAGAAGCCCCCAGGGCCAAATTTTGACTGAGAGAAGGAATCGCATGTGTTTTTTTTTTATGTGAACTATTTCAAGAAGAATGTTTGTTGTTCACATGGGCTATAAGAGCATGTTTGTTTATGGACTATTCTGATGAAAAATATGTCTTCCTGCAGTTTTTTCATTCTTTCTTATATTACATGACCTGCGTGAATGAGCTGCTAATGTATGTGATATAGTGAGTTAGACTATTTTGGTTATATATTCATGTGCATGTGTTATCTGACTTTATTTCTTCATTTCAGCTATCTAGGTGAATCTATTGGTAGAGTTAGTTTCATACTACAGCTCATTTACTTACATTAATTCGCTCATAGCTAGGATAGGTTAGAATATAATTATATTAGGCTTTCATTTAGATAGTCTTCATCCACATCTTATGTTTTCACAACCACCCATCATTCACCCTCATCGGTGGACCGGGACGCAACCAGTAGAATCAAACCAGTAATGGTTGTTGGGCTAGAATATGGATGGGTTCCCTATTCTAAATGGTGAGAGGTATAATTGGGACTTCTTACCGAGGATAAACCCTAACTATTGTAGGGCGAATTTGGACCCATCAACACCAACCTGTAGGAGACACCAATCCCCTTCCTTTCTCTACGCTGCCACCATGAAAATATTTTTAATTTTTCTTCAGAATACCCCCCCATCATGCTTCATCCTCTATGTCATTAAACCTCATATCATATTCATTGATTCCACACTTTCGTATGGACCTCATAGTCTTTTTTCTCCTTACATCTCAGATGCCACATCCATCACACTCACTCTAGCTCGATTAAGCCATCATTATTTATAAATTTTCCTTCCTCCATGGTTTTTTCACATACACAAAATGTGTTTCTAAGACCGAATCCATATTTCCATTAAAACTGGGCTTAAAATAAAATCCTTCCAACTGGTCCCAAATTCCTTCTCTGTTTCACGCGGGAGCTTGCTCACTATTCATGGCACAAATATCATCACTCAAAAACTGTTGGATCTTATTGTGAATCAAATCTCGACCATTGATCTTCTCTCTGTCCATTAAATCAATATAGTCTTACATAATTCCCCTTCGATGCTCAACAGTGATACAATTTGTATCTCGAATTGATGTCATCCGTTGATCTCATTTTTCCATGTAGTATAACTACAATGCATTGTAGTCGTCCGATCGCTCCTGAATATATCACAACCATCAATTCTAACATCCATCATATTGAAATCACTAGTTTTATCGGACGTTTGTAACCTCATCACTCAACCACTGTCAAATATATATCTCAGTTCAATCTCCATCGTCAATCTATGATTATCCTCATCGAGACCACAGGGAATCCAAAACACTCAATGCTACCTCGACCATCAGATCGTTGATCAATGGTTTTCATTGATTCTTGAATTCATTTGTTGTCGAAGTATCAACTCTACTCTGATGACAAGTACTACAATGGATCCAATGGTCCTCACAGTATGAAATCAATGTCTCCCATTACGTCGTCCCCTCAACATGCACGATGGTTATATTTTGTCCCTTTGTCCTTTCGTAATATATTTAGGTGGCACCCACATAGATCTATGTTTTTTTTCGTATCTCGTTGGCACGTCAACCAATGGTCCAGATTTCTCCTCAAAGCTCCTTAGTCATATTACCTCCACTGAAGCCAACCAATCTACTCCGACCAAACCCTCTCTGATGGATAGTCTAGATTCCTTGAGATCTTCTCTGATGAATGATTATATTTCATCATTACTCCCACTCCAATGGATGATCCAAATCACCTTGCTATAGCTCCAACAGATCAATGGTNGGTTCCTATTAATTCATATTTTTGGAGTCCCTGTGTGACCTTACACTCTAATGGATGGTACAGATCTCCTTTCTATAGCTATTATAGATCAATAGTTCTTGTTACTTTGACTGTATGTGAGATGGTAATTTTGGACACATGTTGATCTATGGTTGAGATTGCATCTATCCTTCATGCTGACCTACGGTCTAGAATTCTCATTCATCAGAGTGCCAATGCATCCTCACACTCAAGCACTCTGATGAATGGTAGAGATTCCTTCACCCCCTTTCTTTGATAAATGACTATCGTGGGTTTCAAAGCTACCTCTATTAGAGTCACTGTGCAACCTTGCACCCAAACACTTTGACCATTGCTTTTCCGATGAATGATGGAGATTTGTTCAACAGACTATGACCAATGGTTAGGATATTTTCTGACCAAATCTTGTGAGGGATATATGACTTTGTTCTTGATGATGCATGGATCAATAATTGTGCTACACGTGGAACTCTCTGAATGGGCCACATGCCATTCTCTGAGTGGCTTTCTTACATCATCCTAGTGTGTCCTTCACATTGACTCCTTCCACGTGTATTGGTTGATTTGGCACCTCCAAGCCTATGAAATCATCCCTTCCTCTTTCTGTACTATGTCACTATGATGAATTGGCATTGGACACATGAAATTGTCCTTGTTTCTTACGTGTCCTTCTAGGAGTTGTCGATCTAAATTAACCAGGGTCAATTTATATCGTCGATTACTTCGTCATCGATAACAGTGTTGTCATAGAAACTTTACTCACAAGGCTCGATTTTCCTAACCTGACAATACTGGGCCCCAATTTGAAATTTTCACTCTGATAGAATGCTTCTACATGCCACCTTTTGGATCCATTGATCTGGTTCACTTCAACGTCGGTGACCAAATCATCATTGGCGATTTCTTTCAGTAGGATTGGGTATCGTCATTAGTGATCACGAGACTTTCCATGTCGACAATAACTTGTCGGCAATCAAGTGAATCTTGAATCCCGACGATATAAAAAAATTTCAATTGATCTCGGAGATTGATCCTGGGAAGTTATTTGTCCCGATCTAATCGCAACCGTTGATTTTTTTTACTTTTATCTTCGATTTCCTCGTACGCATCATTGGCCCTTAGGATTTTCATATGACTACAGCTATGACCATGTGCTTAAGGTGTCATCATCGATGATCAACTCGTCATCGATGTTTATTTGGGGATTGAGTCTTGATGATATAACTGTGACCATTGATTCTGAGAGAAGTAACCCCGACTAGATCTTCGTCGTTCATTCAATTTACACTGTAGAGTGGATTCTACAGTCGCCCAATTCAACTAGATTTACAAAACAACAAAAAATCAATTCTTCTTCTCGACACCTCTGATATGAATTAGAATAGTGGAAGGAATTGACACAAGATCCCCTGTAAACACTCACGCTTCATTGCTAACATGAAAATGATATGTTCCTCTTCTCAGAGTATACATGAAACAACGGTCTAGGTGTTTCCTCTGTTTTCTTAGTTGGATCCTTGGACCTTTCTTTTACCCAATGCATGGTCTCCCCCTTCTTGTGATTTTGGTGACATCGATGGATTTATACACTTAACATAAATGACAACACAATTTCCAACGATCTCCCCCTTTTTCATTGATGACAACACATATTCTATGCAATTCTACTCTATTTGCAAGTCTCCCCCTATCTCATTTCTCTATTCGCTTGACATCAATGGAAAAGGGTTTATGTATGTGGTAATTTCTTTCTTATCTTTTTATATCTCCCCCCTAACACAATATTCTTCATTTTTATTTGCAATGTGCAATCATATTCACTCTCCCCCTGAGATTTTGGTTTTTCTGAGCTCCCAACTACTTTCAGATGAAGCTTTCACTGAGGAATGGGAATTACTTGTAAAATTTCAAACCCCAGCCCAGTTTTAGTCTCACTGATTTTTCAGACAATGTTTAATGCCCAAACCCAGATTTATAAAATCTAATTAAACTCAACAAAAAATAAATTTTAGAACTGAAACATGAGGATTATGAACATCATTTTTAACGTAGAAATAAAAATATCAGCAACACATAAACTCAGAAAAAATAACACAGTGATTTTGGTCTAACAACGACCCTAGAAAAACCCACAAGGGGAAAACCAGTAAGAGAGGGATTTTTTATTATTTAGGATCTTCTAAGAAATTATGTTACAACATATTCATCTTCAGAAATTTAATGAAAAACTTATCTCGTAAATCGTGCCAAGTCTTCACATAGGAAATGAGCAAAACTCCTCAAAATCCTTTCCATAATTTTCTACAAGTACAGGTGTGCTCCTCTTTTTCTATGCCTCCAAATCGCTGTACGGATGCCTTGAAATTTGTGTGAACAATCAAAACTCAAAACAAAACATTAAATGTTGTACGACTGCCTTGGGAAACGTGCCAAAATCACCCAAAAATTACCATAGAAAATTTTCTCGATTTCTATGCCTGAATAATAGTCATATGAACCGTACAGACCATACAGTATGGATTTTACTTTTCTGCATCGATTTCCATGCCTGTTTCCTAATGTACGAAACCAAAAAATATGTACAGTATGGCTTCTCTGTTGAACTATACCCTTCCTCGATTTCTGTACCGACTTTAAGGCTGTACGACTTGCCCAATCCATATAGTACGGCCTGTTGTGTATGTTGTACCTCCTACATCAATTTGTTTTCTAGTTAGTAGCCTTGGGATGCATGCCCTAACTCTGCAAAAAATAGCCTCTTCTCAAGCTCGAAAATGATCTCTTTCTCTCTCTCTCAAAAATTGTCTCAACAACCCACAATGGGTGCACCCTCCTTACCTTAATCGAGCTTATGAGGGAAGGTGAAGAGTCTCTTCATCCAATGATGGAGATTAGATGAGATCAACGGTGGAAATTAAATCACTTTATCCACCCACTTTCCCTAAGTCTCAAAAAGTCACCTTTTTATTTGCATCTCACAAATTAAATGACTAGGGTCCACATTAGGCACTTTCTCACCCCTTAGGCACCTAGGTGATGATAAACACTTGCCTAGGTACTTTTTAATTAAATTTTTAACACTCCCTCTTACCGAGGAAAGTGTTACTCACCACTCCAAGATTGTCCCTGGAAAATAAAAACTTGCCTCTGCCTAATGCTTTGGTGAGTATGTCTGCAACCTGCTCCTCTGTAGATATGTACTGTAGCTCCACAACTCCTCTCTGAACATAATCACAGATTAAGTGATAATGAATCTCGATATGCTTAGACCTGTCATGAAAAATTGGATTATCTGAGAGTTTAATGCAACTCTTATTATCACAGTAAATCAAGGTAGGCCTCAACTACACACCGTACAATCCCACCAGCAACTTGCGAAGCCAAAGGGCCTCAAAACTGGCCTGAATGGCTTCCATATACTCAGCCTCTGTAGAACTCAAAGCCACTGACTTTTTCTTCTGACTGAACCAAGACACAACTGTTGAGCTCAATCCGAAACAACACCCTGAAGTACTCTTCCTGTCATTGACACATCCTGCCCAATGTGAATCTGTATAGACAACCAGATGAACTCCATATCCTCTCTGATAGTCCAAACCATAATCTACCATACCACAAAGATACCTGAGCACATGTGTTGCTTCCAACCAGTGCACTCTCTTAGGCTCCACCATGAACTGACTGAGAGTGTTGGCAACAAAACAAATATCTGGCCTGAGATTGACCAAATACATCAATGACCCGATCAAATGACGATATAAAGTGGAATCCACCAACTGTGACTTAGAAGCATGAATCTTCTTCCAGTTGGTAATCATAGGAGTGGTCATGGGCCTACTGTCCTCCATCTAAAATATCCTCAGAATGTCACACACATGCTTCCCCTGTCCCAGGAAGATGTGTCCAGGCTCCTGCCAAACCTCTAATCCCAAAAAATAGTGCATCAGTCTGATATCAGTCATCTCAAACTCTAAAGAAAGGCTCTCCTTGCAGCTACTGATGAGTCTCTCTTCCGGGCCTATAATGAATAGATCATCCACATATATCAAGAGAATGAGAGGATCCTCTCCAACCACAATGAAGTATAGGTTGGGATCCACCTCACTCTTCTCAAATCCCAACTGCTGCAAATAGGCATCAATCCTCGAATACCAAGCTCTAGGAGATTGTTTCATCCCATACAATTCCTTCTTCAGTATACACACATGAGACTCTCTCCCATGCACCTCAAATCCCAATGGATGCTCAATATACACCTCCTCTTGTATAATACCATTTAGAAATGTGGTCTTCACATCCATCTGGTGGATCTTCCAACCCATATCTACTGCAATGAAAATCACCGACCTGATCGAGTTATATCTAGAAATCGGTGCAAAGGTCTCATCATAGTCGACTCCCTCAACCTGTGAAAACCCCTGAGCTAGAAGGAAAGATTTGTACTTCTCAATGCTACAATCTGTAGCATGTTTGAGTTTATAGAACCACCTGGAAGTCACCACTGACTTCCCCTCGGGTCTAGGAACAACTTCCCAGACATCGTTCTTCATGATGGAATTGTACTCTTCTATCATGGAATCTCTCCAAACCTGTCTACTAGTAGCCTCCTCAAAAGTGGAAGGCTCAGACTCCCAAATACTTCTCACCATTGCGGTGTAGCTGCAAAACCTCTCGGGAGGTTTAATTTCCCTCACTACTTGTCTGAGATTCCCCACTGAACCCTGTGCCTCCCTCAAAGTATCCTGAAGCCACTTGGGCTTCCTCCTCTCCAAAGTAGTGTCCCATGGAGGAGAATCTCCATGCTCAACCTCATCTCCTGAAGACAGTGATCCTAAAGTAGACTCTGGAGTACCCGATCCTGAAACCTGTGGACTAGTAGCCTACGAACCTAAACCATGTGGCCCGGTCACTTGTGAACCTGTCATCATCAAAACTGGTGGCCCCAAACTCTGTGTCACTGTAGTCTTTTGTGGACTCACCTGAATCTGAGGTGAAGACTGCTCACCCCTCTCTGTCCCTCTAGACTTCCTAAAGGCTCTGTCCTCCTCAAATATAGCATCCCTCCTCAAAACAGTCTTCCTCAAGGAGGAAGGTATATACGCAAAGCCTTTGAAGTCTCATTGTACCCAACAAAGATCCCTCTCTCTATCGTGGGCTCCATATTTGTCCTCTTCTCAGAAGAGACATGTGAATAAGTGATGCACCAAAAAATACGAAAGTGTCCCACCTCAAGCTTCTTCCCAGAAAAAGCCTCCTCAGGAGTCGTTCTTCCCACAGCCTTGTGAGGGCTCATGTTCTGCAGATAAACTGTAGTGTAGCATGCCTCAGCCCAAAGAAACAGTGGCATCCCATCATGTAGCATGTCTCTTGCAGACCCAACAATGGCCCTGTTCTTCCTCTCTGTAGCCCCATTCTATTGAGGGTTGTAAGGAACAATCAACTCTCTCCTGGTGCCCTCTCCTACACAGAAGTCTGTGAACTCCTTGGAGGTATACTCACCCCCATTGTCTGTCTTCAGAACTCTGATTTTCTTCCCTGTTTGGTTCTCCACAAGAACTTTTAACTCTTGAAACCAACTGAAGACCTGTCCTTTGGTCTTAATGAATAGAATCCAAGACTTCCATGAGAATTCATCAATGAATATAACATAGTATAGAAAACTAGTTAACAATGCAGAAGACATCGGGCCACATACATCTGAATGAATAAGATAAAGGATCCCTGTTGCTCTACTGTCACTACTAGGAAAAGTAGTCTTGGTGTACTTTTCCAATGCACACCCCTTGCACAACTCCTAGTGCTCTATACTGAAATCTGGAACTCCAGTCACCATCTCCCTTAGTACTCTCAAAGCCCCATGGTGTAAATGTGCCATCCTCCTATGCAATAGCTCACATAGGCCACTGCTGGTGGTAGTATGAATCAATTCTCTTGCTGGTTGGAACATAATCTTGTACAAATTCTCATGTCTAGTCGCAATCACTTTGGTTGAAGTGATACTACACCCCTTTGCGAAAAGGAGCACCTACCCATCACGGAAAAAGACCTCATAGCCCCTCTCCTCAATAGCAGAAACTAAAACTAAGTTCTTCTTCAAGAGTGAAACATATAGGACCTCTCTCAACAACATGGGAGGAAAAGACTCCCTCTAAAATAATACAATCCCGCAACCAACTTCCTTGACCACCCAGTCATCTCCAAGCACTACCTCAACATATCCAATATGTGTAAGGTCTATCAAGTGCTCACAAACCCCTATCATATGGCGAGAGGCACCACTGTCAATATACCACATATCTAAATGAGTGGTCCTCGTGGATAGACACACAACCAATGAAAATTCCTTGTCGAACTTGGTGGAAAAATCTTCCACTTTTGTTGAAGTTGTTGTTTGTTTCTTCTTCTAGGACACTGACTTGCATAGTGCCCTAACTTGTGGCATGCAAAGCACTTGACTTTTCTCATGTCTTTCTTCCCTTCACCCTTGGGTTTGTTTCCACCCTTAGGACCCTTTTTGAATTTCTTCTTTTTTTTGGTAGCAAGAGCCACATTCTCCTCATCATGACCTGTAGATGAAGTGTCATGTACATAACCTCTCTGGGTCTCCTCCTGAAAAAAGTCATCCCAAAGATGCTCCCAACTGGGAAGCTTCTCCCTAGAAACAATGCCCTCTACAAAAACAACCCATTGTTTGGAAACTCCATTCTATGTTGTTATCACAAGCTCACTGTCAACTATGGCCTCCCCCACAGCTCCAAGCTCATCTCTCACCAGTGTCAATCTAGTAAGATATGTGACCACATTTTCAGCCTTGGTCATTTTAATTCTCTTTAGTTTTTCTCTCAAAACCATCTTCCCGTTCTCATTTGTACTCTGGTAGAATTTAGTCAAATACTCCCACATGTCATAGGCATTTTCCTTCCCCGTCAAGTGAGGAATCAAATGGTCCTTGATGGCATCAAGAATAATCCACTTAACCTTGATACTCTTCTTAGTGTAAGATGCAAGAAGAGTAGCATCAGAAGGTACCACCATAGGATGAGTTGTGGTATTTTCCACAATGTCCCACAACTCATTTTATTGCAACAACAACATCATCCTCTCCTTCCAAGCACCAATTTTTTCTACCCCATCAAGTTTGTCCTCAACTCTCAAACTTGTAGTCATTAACCCTTTCTGCTGAAAATGATAAATTCAAAATTCTGTCTGGTGAAGTGACCGTTGTCCCAACTTTCTGACTTGCTGAAATATTTATGCTTCTTTCAACTCAACTCTAATACCATGTAAAATTTCAGACCCCAACCCAGTTTCAACCTCACTGATTTTTCAGCCAATGTTTAATGCCCAAACCCATATTTATAACAGCCAATTAAACTCAATAGAAAATAAATTTCAGAACTAAAATGTAGCACATAAACTCAGAAATAAACTCAGTAGCACAAAATCTCAGAAAAAATAACACAATGATTTTGGTCTAACAATGACCCTGGAAAAACACACAAGGGGAAAACCAGTGAGAGAGGGAGTTTTTATTATTTAGAAGCTTCTGAGAAATTATTTTACAACATATTCATCTTCAGAAATTTAATGACAAACTTATATCGTAAACCATGCCAAGTCTTCACACAGGAAATGAACAAAACTCCTCAAAATCCTTTCCAAAATTTTCTGCAACAAAGTACAGGTCTACTCCTCTTTTTTTGTGCCTCCAAATGGCTGTATGAATGCCTCAAAATTTGTGCCAATAGTCACAGCTCAAAACAGAACATTAAATGTTGTACGGTTACCTTGGGAAACGTGCCAAAACCAGCCAAAAATTACCATAGGAAAATTTCTCGATTTTTGTGCCTGAATAACAGTCGTACGGACTGTACTTTTCTGCCTTGATTTTTGTGCCTGTTTCCTACTATATTGAACCCAAAAATCCATACAGTATGACTTCTTTGTTGAACTGTACCCTTCCTCGATTTATGTGCCAACTTTAAGGTTGTACGACCTGCTCAATCCGTACAGTACGGCCTAATGTGTATGATGTACCTCCACTAGTACATTTGGGTCAAATTCTGACGGCGCGTTTGACGCAATTGCCACTTTATATTGTCAAGAGAATGACAAACAATGGACCCCCTCAAACGTCGTTTCACATGACGTCTCTTTTCCGACGACATAGATTTCATCGTTATTGCAATGTCTTGGAGGTGGCAAGACCGACGTCTTGAACGTGGCAAGAGAGACATTTGGAATGTGGTAAGAGAGATGTCTAAAACGTGGCAAGACCGACGTCTTGAATGTGGCAAGAGAGACGTTTGAAACGTGGCAAGAGAGACGTCTGGAACATGGCAAGAGAGACGTCTGGAATGTGGCAAGAGAGATGTCTAAAATGTGGCAAGACCGACATCTTGAATGTGGAAAGACCGACGTCTTGAACGTGGCAAGAGAGACATCTTGAATGTGGCAAGACTGATGTCTTGAAGGTGGCAAGATAGACGTCTAGAACGTGGGAAGAGCGACGTTAAGAGGTATCATCTCCGACGTGGTTGCTATGGGAGTGACACTCCAAGATGTCGCAATAGCGACTATGTTGTAGATATTTAAAAAAAAAATACAATATCAATACTAAGAGGGACAGGTACATTAACCTTTGCGAAGATACTAGCCATATCAATATTTAAATTTATATCATCGGTCTTAGGCAAGGTTGGTTGAGGAGGAGGACTATCTTCCAATGGTAAAGGGGGTCTTGTCTAATGAGGTTTAGGATCACTAGGATATGTCTCGAGTGTGTTATCACATGAACTCACAATTGTTGAGATAAAGTCCAAAAGCTCAAGTGCAATCATGCGTAATAAGACTGCAAAAAGATACTAGAGAGTAAGTCCCTTTTTTTAGATAGGATCAAAATAATACTGTACTTTCTTGGGTATGTCGAAACAAGTGCCATCCAATACAAGATCCTATATACCAATGAGATAGTTGAGAAACAGAAATTCCAGAGCCTTCACTGAAACCTTTGANATGTCCGCACCCTGACTTCAAGTACAGTGCGAGAAGTTCGCAGTCAAGCTGAAGGCAGCCTGCGGGAATTAAGGATTCCCGCAGGTGAGTATATATGCAGCCTGCGAACTATCTTTAAGCTAATTTTTCTGGAAACTGACAAGTGCAAATTTTCTCATGAAAATGTTCTCAGTAAAGAGGTTGATTTCCTATTATCATGACACTGTCATGACATCATCCCGATGACCAAAAATGTGGATAAAACCCACCCACCAAAACTCATCCCCTTCGCGCATCAATCCTGCGATGTTGGATTTCATCACCAACTAGTGCTTCTTTGTGAGTAGGTTTGATTTCATTCTTGACTCCTAGATTAATTAGCGTGTGGTAGATAATACAAGTGTGAAAGAGTAACACTATGATAATCATTATGAGCTTACTGTGATACCAAAAGGATACTAGTAATGAAGTAGAACCATTGTACTAATTATATCTAGATTTGAGATCAAAGGCTCTAAGAAGGGAGTGATTGGTGTGGTACCAAGTCAATGGCGTGTAGTATATGATTTTATCCCATTGTAAAAAAACTTCAAGTTCTTAGTATATTTCCTTGAACCCTTAGGTTTTCCATCGATGATTTTTTTCCCAAAGGAACTTTTGGATGCTTTGATATTTCTTATAAACTATTTATTGAATCTGTCCTTTTTAAATAATTGTCTACACAAATAAAATGTAATGTTAGGAATCTCCTTGGTGACATTTAAAATTTCAACAAAATTTTCAAAAGGAGATAAACTCTTGAAGGTAATCACTACCAAATATTAGACCTGTAGCAACTTATCATTTGTTTTGGACAAATTTATTAACATCATAACCTCTCTATTCTTCAAGGGAAATACTTCTTTCCCATTCTCATCATCAAAGTTTCTCCTGCCCTTTCCTGTGACGAATCCTAACAATACATTGCATTGGAATCCTGTAATCATATATTGCTTCTAGAAATTGAAATTGTGACCATTGGACTTCTTACTAGGGTTAAACAATATATACAAGAAATGCACTATTTTTTCTCAACAAATAAATGCCAAGAACCAATGGAATAATTTAACTCATCCCAAGAAATCAAAATTCATTCAAAAACTTAGTTGTGTAGACATATTTATATACCACCCGACACTATACCTGATGATGCCACATTGGAATCAATCCAACACCACCATTATCGTGTTGGGTTCTAGTAGAAATGTTTTGTTTGTTTAATTGACTCTAGAAAACATTTTTTGTGTAAAAAGTTCAATTAAAAATGTTGTTGATATTCCAAATTATAAACTTAGTGTCTTTAACCTCTTAATTTGAGTACCAAGTACATGGAGATGTATTCATCCGTATATTAGGATTTATAGGTGCATTGTCAAATTTTGTTTCTTAATTTGAGTACCACGTACATGGTATCACTAGCTGGCTACACTAGAAAGAAACCACAAATATCATTATGGTGTTAATGGCATCCATAGGTCCCAACATTTCATCAGGAAGTAACCAATTATCTCTAGCTTTGAGATCAAAGCCCTAAGAAGGGAGTGATTGACGTGGTAGCAAGTTGGTGGTGTGCAATATCCGATTTTCTCCCATTGTAAAAACACTTCAAGTTCTTAGTAGATTTCCTTGAACCCTTAGGTTTGTCATCGATGATTTTGTTTCCCTTTAGTTTCTTCTTTCCACTGTCCTTGGAGGGTTTCCCACTACTCAGTAAGGTAACTTGCACTAGGGAGTTAGTTCATTAAGAAGATTGTCAATGTATCTTTCCCACCTGCCGAAACTCATCCCCTTCGCGCATCGATCCTGCGATGTTGGATTCCATCACCAACTAGCACTTCTTTGTGAGAAGGTTTGATTTCATTCTTGACTCCTAGATTAATTAGCGTGTGGTAGATAATACAAGTGTGAAAGACTAACACTATGGTAATCATTATGAGCTTACTATGATACCAAAAGGATACTAGTAATGAAGTAGAACCATTGTACTAATTATATCTATATTTGAGATCAAAGGCCCTAAGAAGGGAGTGATTGGCGTGGTACCAAGTCAGTGGTGTGCAATATATGATTTTATCCCATTGTTAAAAAAATTCAAGCTCTTAGTATATTTCCTTGAACCCTTAGGTTTTCCATCGATGATTTTGTTTCCCTTTAGTTTCTTCTTTCCTTTGTCCTTACTCTTTACTATAAAGGAACATTTGGATGCTTTGATATTTATTATAAACTATTTATTGAATTGATCTTTTTTAATAATTGTCTACACAAATTAAATGTAATGTGAGTAATCTCCTTGGTGAAATTTAAAGTTTCAACAAAATTTTCAAAAGGAGATAAACTCTTGAAGGTAATCACTACCAAATATTGGACTTGTAGCAACTTATCATTTGTTATGGACAACTTTATTAACATCATAACCTCTCTATTCTTCGAGTGAAATAATTCTTTCCCATTCTCATCATCAGAGTTTCTCCTGCCCTTTCCTGTGACCAATCCTAACAATCCATTGCATTGGAATATTGTAATCATATATTGCTTCTAAACATTGAAATTGTGACCATTGGAATTCTTACTAGGGTTAAAAAATATATACAAGAAATGCACTATTTTTTCTCAACAAATAAATGCCAAGAACCAATGGAATAATTTAACTAATCCCAAGAAATCAAAATTCATTCCAAAACTTAGTTGTGTATACATATTTATATACCACTCGAAACTATACCTGATGATGCCACATTGGAATCAATCCAACACCACCATTATCGTGTTGGGTTCTAGTAGAAATTTTCTGTTTGTTTAATTGATTCTAGAAACCATTTTTTGTGTAAAAAGTTCAATTAAAAATTCTGTTGAAATTCTAAATTCTAAATATAGTGTCTTGAACTTCTTAATTTGAGTACCAAGTACATGGAGATGTATTCATCCGTATTTTAGGATTTATAGGTGCATTGTCAAATTTTGTTTCTTAATTTGAGTATCAATTACACAGTGTCACTAGCTAGCTACACTAGAAGGAAACCACAAATATCATTATGGTGATAATGGCATCCATAGGTCCCAACATTTCATCGGGAAGTGACCAATTATCTCTAGCTTTGAGATCAAATCCCTAAGAAGGGAGTGATTGGCATGGTAGCAAGTCGGTGGTGTGCAATAAATGATTTTATCCCATTGTAAAAACACTTAAAGTTCTTAGTAGATTTCCTTGAACCCTTAGGTTTTCCATTGATGATTTTGTTTCCCTTTAGTTTCTTCTTTCCACTTTCCTTACTCTTTACTGTAAAGGAACTTTTGGATGCTTTTCTATTTCTTATAAACTATTTATTGAATCTGTCCTTTTAAAATAATTGTCTACACAACTTAAATTTAATGTTAGTAATCTCCTTGGTGACATTTAAAGTTTCAACAAAATTTTCAAAAGGAGATAAACTCTTGAAGGTAATCACTACCAAATATTGTACTTGTAGCAACTTGTCATTTTTTATGGAGAACTTTATTAACATCATAACCTCTCTATTCATCGAGTGAAAGAATTCTTTCCCATTCTCATCATCAGAGTTTATCCTACCCTTTCCTGTGACCAATCCTAACAATCCATTGCATTGGAATATGGTAATCATACGTTTCTTCTAGACATTGAAACTGTTACCATTGGAATTCTTACTAGGGTTCAACAATATATACAATAAATGCACTAGTCTTTCTCAACAAATAAATGCCAAGCACCAATGGAATAATTTAACTAATCCCAAGAAATAAAAATTCACTTCCAAAACTTAGTTGTGTATACACATTGCTATACGACCTGACACTATACCTAATGATGACACATTGGCATCAATCCAACAACACCATTATCTTGTTGGGTTCTAGTAGAAATGTTTTGTTTGTTTAATTGACTCTAGAAAATAATTTTTTGTGTTAAAATTTCAATTAAAATTTTTGTGGAAATTCTAAATTAGAAACTTAGTGTCTTGAACTTCTTAATTTGATTACCAAGTACATGGATATGTCTTCATCTGTATTTTGGGATTTATAGGTGCATTTTTAATTTTTTTTTCTTAATTTTAGTACCAAGTACACGGTGTCACTAACTAGATACACAAGAAAGAAACCACAAAGATCATTATTGTGATAATGGAATCCATAGGTCCCAACATTTCATCGGGAAGTGACCAATTATCTCTAGCTTTGAGATCAAAGGCCTTGACAAGGGAGTGATTGGTGTGGTACCAAGTCAGTGGTGTGCAGTATATGATTTTATCCCATTGTAAAAACACTTCAAGTTCTTCGTAGATTTCCTTGAACCCTTAGGTTTTCCATCGATGATTTTGTTTCCCTTTAGTTTCTTCTTTCCTTTCTCCTTACTCTTTACTGTAAAGTCACTTTTGGATGATTTTCTATTGCTTATAAACTATTTGTTGAATATTTCATTTTTTAATAATTGTCTACACAACTTAAATGTAATGTTAGCAATCTCCTTGGTGACATTTAAAGTTTCAACAAAATTTACAAAAGGAGAAAAAATCTTCAAGGTAATCAATACCAAATCTTGGACTTGTAGCAACTTATCATGTGTTATGGAAAACTTTATTAACATCATAACCTCTCTATTCTTTGAGTGAAAGACTTCTTTCTCATTCTCATCATCAAAGTTTCTCCTACCCTTTCCTGTGACCAATCCTAAAAATCCATTGCATTGGAATCTGGTAATCATACGTTGCTTCTAGACATTGAAATTGTGAGCAATGGACTTATTACTAGGGTTCAACAATATATACAGGAAATGA
>SNQJ01S0006132.1:43375-60709 GCA_010110895.2 Picea sitchensis | reverse complement strand
AAGTGGGCACTCTTATAGCCTGTTCCAATTCTATAATTCTTATTTTCCTACCCTAATTTTGGAGCTCCTTCCTTATATTCGTTGAGTAGATTGACTATATTATTTATGTAGTATAAAATTTGGGTACTTTTCAGTTATGTTTCTTCTTGTTGGTCATGTTGCTCATCATGTTGTTGTTCAGGTTGCTCTGAGGTTGTCTTTTATTCTTATCTTACTTATGCAACATGGTTATGATTAATGTTGCAATGATCAAAAACAAGGGTATAAAGGGTATTATTGATGATGGTTTGGTAAGGAAGGATTCTAGGGTTCTCAAATGCTCCCGAGAAGAGCACTTGACCCCAAGTAGGAGCCAAATGTTACCCACTATGTCGTTGGGCACAAAAAAATTTCCATAGTGATGATGACATTGTGTAATGGTTATCCTATTCCTCATCGATTGTGATAACAATGAGATTCCTACCCTAAACCTCTTTNTTTGAGTTTTTTTTAAACACCTACATGTCCTCGGTCTTGCAACATCCCTAGTGTCGTTGATATAACATACACGTCGGAAGACCGATGTTACCTTATGTCAGTCTCTGATGTTCCTAGTGTCACTATCATGGCGTCAACATCACTGATATAACATCTATGTTGGAAGACCGACATTACCTTTCGTCAGTTGTTCGACGTTCCTAGCGTTGTTTTCATGGCATCAACGTCATAAGGGAAATGTCAATGATATAGCATAGATGTTGGAAGACTGAACTTACCCTTCTTCGACTGTCTGACGTGCTTAGCATCACTATCATGGCGTCAACGCCATAGGTGAGATGTCGCTAATATAACATACACATCGTAAGACCGACGATATGTGGCGTCACAGGTGAGATGTCTTGGTGTTGTTGTAGTGATGTCCATAGTGGGCTTGGATAGTGAAGTTCGAGACGATACATGTCTGCATGAAATGTCACAATAAAGACGATGTCTGTGTCATCAGAAAATCAATGTGATGTGAAACAATGTTTGAGGGGGTCTGATGTTTGTCGGTCTACCGAAAATATAAAGTGGCAATTTCTATGAACATGCCGTCAAAATTTGACCCAAATGTACTAGTGGCTCATTCATAAGAATATGATTACAATGAGGCTCAAATCCCTTTTACATCAAACATGAATGTCAAAACCCTAGATATCCAAAAAAACCTAACCCTAGGAGATGAAAACCTAAACCTTGGATATGAAGTGCCAAAATTCATTATTGGATGTATGGGATGACCTAGGTTCTACCTTAGTTCTCCAATGAAATCCCAGAAACCATCATCCCCTCTGGCAAACCATAAGGCAACAGTGCGCATAGAGTGCACAACGCAATCTCATCTGAGATGGCTTATGGGTGACTTCAGGAACAAAATGTATGCAGTCATGGAAGGGATGAAACTCATGGCGATGTTAGGCATATTATTCTTCTACTTTAACATTCATCATTATACCATATCATCTTTCAAATCTACCATTCATGTAACCTTAACATTCATTCTGCATAAGTAATCTAGTGTGAACTGTAAACTAACTCTAACATATTCATTTATTTATCTATTCATTCATCATTATAATCATTGAAACACATAAGAGGAACCATTCCACATAATGAAACAGTATTTTACCATGGTTCACCTCCCCCTGGGATGCATCCACAAATATTTGGAATCATATGCTTCTTTATTCATATTCAACAAAATAGTGTGTTGTTCCCATTACACCATAAGTTGGTGCTACTTCGTGAGGATGAACAATGTCACACCAATATCTATATCTTGTGACCTGACCCTCAGTTACAATTCATAAGTCTCCAAGTATGAGTTCCACGAATCTCCACCAAAACTAATATTGCAACTCAAAATAAAATAAAAAGACTCAAAAGTAAACTCAACTTCCCCAAAAACAGATGATAGGTGATCTCCTCATATCTTACAATGCCTATTTATACTAACAAAATGTGGGTTAAACCCACTAAAATGATTACCAAAACCCTAACCCTATTGGATTAGTATTTTTGACATATCAACCTCATGTGTGTGGTTGGTCTTCAATCCAACCATTCGTTCCTTTGACTCTTTTTTTCCTCGTGCTACTTTTCCTTCTTTCCTGGCACACACTACTTCTTTGGTCCATCCCTTAGCTTACTGCCTCATTTGTTGCACTCTTCCTTATTCCTTGAACTTTTCTCCCCAAATATCCTCCTCCAACAGGCCCCCAACACTTACATGTGTCTCATCTCGAGCTACTTAGGAAGTGTTTGCATCTCTGACAGACTTCTCTAACTTATGGAATCTTCCTAAAATCTCTTCAACATGAGTCTTCACATGTGTGCTATTGTCAACAATAGAATCCACAATCTACACAATGATATTCTATTTGATTATTTCTTCATCTTCCAACTTAATGTTTTCCATATGTCCCATAGTTGTATCCATATCTATCAACATGTTCTCTACATCTTCCTGCAATGGCTCCAGTTGAGCATGCCTGAACTTCTTTTATGTTTACACCTTCATCAATTCTGTTTGTAAACTATTTAACTCTTGCGTGCTCCTAAGACTATATTGTGTTTTCATTGCCTTCTTATTTTTCTTCAAACCCTGCACGGTTGTGTTGACTCCTTCTTCCTTCTATTCTAATGCCTACAAAATTTCATCCTCTTGTAGACTTGTCCATAGTTGTGCACTTTTTTCGTCTAACTCTGCAACTTCCTTGATACTCTGCGACATGTTCTCCATCTAGCCGAACATCTCCTTCTCTCATTGTGATCTAATTTTTGGTGACGTGCTTGGTTTAATTTTTNCTTGTAGACTTGTCCATAGTTGTGCACTTTTTTCGTCTAACTCTGCAACTTCCTTGATACTCTGCGACATGTTCTCCATCTAGCCGAACATCTCCTTCTCTCATTGTGATCTAATTTTTGGTGACGTGCTTGGTTTAATTTTTTCCATTAATTCCATCATGTGACTTTTATAATCTTCCATCGCCTGCGCTATATTCCCAATTTTCTCCTCAGTTTGTAAATGCGCCCCTTCCTATGCACTGTCTTGAATTAACTTGAATAGTTCTTCTACACATTTCTCTATTTGGACAATGTGTTGTTTTGCTCATCCTTCTCAATCTATACTTCATTGAGGGTTATCTTCAGTGTGTCCTTTATGTCATTTTCTACTCTTAACTCTGTCGCATCTGTGCGTGCTCTTAATTGGATCTCTTGTGCCACTATAACTTGCAGTTTATATAGTGCTTTGGTTCAGACCTTTGACAGCGCTACATCCAAGTGATCAATGTATTTCATGACCTTATGCCCTATCTCATCATCTATTTGTAGCATGTCCCGAGTGATCACAAACATTTCACTACCCAAAACTATAATCTAGATCGTCTCTTGTGCATGCACTATATTTTCCTGAATAATATATTATCGATGCGCCTTTCCCTTCTAGTGTGATGAATCCAATTGTAATTTTTCCATAGTTTCCTTAACCTATATTAGTTTCCTAATTATTTCTTCTCATTTCTTCTCAGCATTGTCTCACAAGTCTGCTTTGTGGTCCTACACCTTCTCAACCACTAGTTCAACATCATCCTTTGTCAATGTCATCTCTGGGACTCTTTTGTACGCCTTAATTGTTTTTCTATGGCCTCTTTCTTGTAGCATGATCCTATTCATTGACAAAGTTTTTTTCTGCATTGATTTTGTGGTATTTCTATATCCAGGATATCTCCTCCTCCTCCTCCTCCTCCTAGTTCCTCATGTGTAGGAACAATTGTTTCTTTTTGTGTGCTCACATTAGTATTCTTATGTTGTTCTCCTCCATTTCTCACTCAAGTATGGTCCTTATACTATGCTTATGGATTAGGAATGTTATTTTGTTGTCTTAGTTTCCTCACTTTCTCCCTCCCTTCAATATACTTTGTGCGCTCTATAGCCTTCTTGGTGTTTGTTGTTGGACTACTGGATTTATGTGACATGCCAGTTTCTACTGGATGCTTCCATTTTTTTTTTCCTTTATTCGAGGTCACTAGTATCTTCCATTCAACTGGAAAATATTTTATATCCCATTTAACTTTCTCTCCAATGATGCAACACCTCATTTGCAACCAATTCATCTTTGGGTCTCTTTTGGCCCAAATCCATACATTTTGCCTTTATACCTAAATTTTTTCAATATCCTTGTGTTCCTCCACTACTTCTAGTGGTATCCTCCATGTTTCAACCACCTTTTCACGTATTTCCTCCAAATACATTGAAAATATACTAGAGTTTTCCTTCCTTTCTTTTGGGGCTGAAGTGTGCCACAATGTTGCATATTGTGTTGCGCAACACTTTCTTATCCTTTGAAAAAACATGTTTTATTTAGGGTGTATCCATCCTACCAATGCTATAAGTATGATAAACAAAGGTTAATGGAACTATGTGTCTAAGTCTTGTTCATCTTTGAAATCATCCAAAAACAAGTTTAATAAGTATGGACTCTAGCTAATTAAAGTCACCTTTGTGCACTGCGCAGATGCTGTAATCACCCATGTTGGTGCTTCTTCCTTGTAACACTTCCTTATCAATTTGCATGCCATTAGCTTCATTTCCAATCTTGTCACAAGTTCATTGATCCTATTGATTATAATTCTCTGTGACCCTCTCACTGTTCCATATGTGTACTTCATCTCCTATGCTAGCATCTTATCCTTAGTTTTATCATCCATATATTGTTTAGGTTTCTCTCCATCAGTTGGAAGACCTGTGATATTGACAATCATATCAACATTGATTGATATCATCCTATATAACCACATAATACGCCCATGTTCTAACACCAAAAATTATTTGACGCAATTATTCACATCCTTGTCACATCCAAAATGATGGATTTCTAGTAGGTTCATTATCACTGTGTTGTATAACCCTGTAATCCATTACTTTGGTTCCAATATTGGAACTCCCAATGCACTGATTCTTTTTCTCTCCATGTATACCTACGGATCAAATTCATGGAATTTATCTCTTTTGGTTACGTCATGGTATGCATACCTTAGTTTCTCTACACATCCTAAAATGTTACGAAGTATTGTCACCCCTTCTAGTATGCGTGGCAGTGCTAGTGTGACTTATGCTTTCTTGTGCAATGACCTATGTATTGGATATAATCCTTCCTCTTTTCTATTGCTATGGATGGCCCTACTTCTTGGTGCGCATCCTCTTCTTCCTTTGTGTCAGAATCTGGTTCACATGTAACATTTTCCACTTGCACATGTTGTTTTTTTTGTTGTACTGTCTCCAAGATAGGTTTTTGTACTGGTTCGGACTCTTCCCTAGGCTCGTCTAACTCTATTCTTTCATCATTTTCGTCGTTTTTATTTTTTGGTGCTCCCTCACCCAATTGTTGTGTAGGTTTCTATGCTTCATTGGGGATTTTCTCTTTATCCCTTAGATCCACATTCATCTGCCTAGCGACAGGTTCCTATTCTTCAATAAGTGTTGAGCTTACTGGTTCAGGTGATCACATCTTATCCACGTCTATGACTGCCACTTGATGACTAGTTTTTTTAACTTATGGTACTTTCTCCTATGATGATCTTGTGTCGTTGCGGGTTTTCCTTGTCATTCGACTGGGTGCTCCAATATTTGGTGGCGCCATATGGAAAATTCTTGAACCTACTACTTTGAATTGTTGCTGAAAAATATGGAAAATTATTGAACCTTAGTTATTGTCTTCTCCAAGTCACAATGAGGCTTACCTTTCAATTTTCCTACTTTTATAAGTCCTGTCATAAATTCTTTGTCGTATCCCACATTTTTGTTCATCGCCTTTTTTCTTTTTTCGACCACTTTTTGTTTCATCATACCGTGTTCACTTTTTTTGTCATGCAATGTCTTCATGTTATGTCATACCTCTTTCTATCTTCTTCTTCACATTGTATTCTTCACCTTTATGTTGACCAATTGTCCATCTACCTACTTCCTTTGGGATTTTTCTCATTTTTCTACTTTTTTCTTCATTTTTCTTTTTTTAACTCCTATTATATACAATATGTACAAGTCTAACTTATGTGATGCAACTACTGAGAGTTAGTAGGTCCATTTTCCCTATACAATTTCAGTCAACTACCATTCACCATTCCTTGAATCTCTTTTCCTATTAAATCCTGCATCTTCACAACGCCTCCATTTGTGACAGAGTTTATCTCATATGGCCTTAGCCAATGCATTCTGAATTTTCCTGGGTGCTACACGTATTTACTCTCATAGAGGAGAATCATATCCCCTTCCTTGAATTTATTCTTCTTGATGTGTCTGTCATGTTAGGCATTTTCCTTTACTTTCTATACTTCCTAGTGGAAACCAACTATGATCATGTCTTCTTCCAATTCCATGAGTTGATCCAATCTTTGCTTCACTGCACCTCTTTCTATCATGTTTGTAATTGTTGCAATGCGCAAACTAGGTACCAAATACTCCAAGGGAACTACTGATTCCTGTCCATACACCAATATGAAAGGTGTATGTCCTGTTAGCTTCTTGCATGAATTTATGCAATCCCATAATACTGTTGGTACCTTCAAATCCTAGTCATCCTTGTTCACATTAAAAATATTGGTTAAAGGATTTTCCAATATCTTGTTAAACACTTCCACTATGCCATTATCCTGAGGATGGTATGGAGTGCTCTTTTGATGATGTATCTCAAATTATTTAGTCATTTCCTATATTGTACTGTTAATCAAATGATTCCACTGATCACTCATTAGAACTCTAGGGAATCCAAATCTTGTGACTACATGTTCAAATCAGACGTGTGTTGCAGTTTCTATGCCGCAATCATTCACTACTGCTACTTCATCCCATCTGGTTAAATATTTTGTCATTTTAATAATATACCTTTCTCCTAATCTTATGGTTGGTGGATTAATTGGTGCTACAAAAACTACTTCCTACTTGTCAAACACTTGTAAAGTTACTTGAGTTCTTAATGACATCACATCCCTCCTAGATGACTTTCCAACCCTTTGACAGACATCACAATTATGACAATACTCCTTTGCATCCTTATGAACTATTGTCCACCATAATCATGCATGTAATATCATCTTCATAGTAGCCTTCCCTACATAATGTCCTCCATCTATTCTTTCATGTGCTTCTGCTAATATGATATGCCTTTCATGCTCCATAACACATCTCCTCAAAATGTTATTTCCACCAAGATTATACAAATGACCTGAAATTAGTTGGTAGTCTACAACTCTGACTACCAAGTTCTTCTTCTGTGTAATATTAAATTCCTTTGGGGCAAATCCTGTACTCAAAAATTCAATAATGTTAGCAAAATATTCATCAACAATATGTACTGGAAATAATTGTGCATCTAGGAAACTATCTTCCAAATTTCTTGGTTCTTCTCCATTAGTTATCCTTGACAGATGACTTGGTCTGGCATTCAATTCTTCAGGCTTCACCAAAAATTCAAAGTCAAACTCCTAAAACAACAGTAACCATCTACATATTCTTCCCCCCAACACTAGCTCATTGACCAAATATCTAAGATCAGAGTGATATGTAAACATATTAAAGTATTTTCATAGCAAATAATGTCTAAACTTATGCAATGCATATACCATAATTAATCCTTCTCTTTTTTTGGTATTGCAGTTCTTCTTTGAATTTGACAGCTTCCTGCTTGCAAATGAAATATGGTGATCTATATCACCTTCTCCTAGTTGTGTCAATACTTCTCTAAGTGTTATTGAATATGAATCCACATGCACATGAAATTATTTTGACTAGTATGGAAACACTATAATTGGCAATGTCACCATTTTCTCCTTCAAAATATCCAAACTCTCATGGCACTCCTCATTCCACTAATACTTGATGTCCTTTTTCAACAATTTTCCCATCAACACAATAATTTGTGCATATCCCCTTATAAAATTTCTATAATACCCTATATGACGAAGTGTACTTTTTAACTCACGCACTAACTTGGGTGGTTTTAAATTAACTATGACAACATTTTTGGCAGGATCAACCAATAGACCCTGTTTACACACCACATTCCCTAACAAGATTCCAAAAGGTGTGCTAGAAATGCATTTCTTAATATTCAATGAAATAGACATTGTCTACATCTATCTAACATCAATACTAATACTTCAAAATGGTCCTTCAATAAACTAAAGACTGTCCAATCATCCAAGTAAACCTCTAAAAAATTATGTATGAAATCCTAAAAGGCAACTACTACTACCCTTGAAACAATTGCATGCGCATTCTTCAACCCAAATGGAATTATTGTGTACTGGCATGATCCCCATTCTATATAAAATGTTGTCTTATGTCGATCTTTAGGTGTTATCTTGATCTGAAGATATTTGGAAAACCCATCTGTAAATGAATAAGCTTCTTGTCCTCCTACATTCTCCAATAATTCATCTGTAAATGGGGTAGGAAAAGGATCATGAAAACATGCATAATTCAACTTCCTCGAGTCTACATAGATATTGATTCCTCCTTGCTTCTTTTCCTGCACTACCATAGGACTGATACATTTTGATTCTTCCACAATTTCTATGACAACAACCTCTAACATCTTGTCAATTTCTACCTTTACTTTCTACTTGTATACTAGATTCAACATGTAAGGTCTTTGTCTTATTGGTCTAACATATGGTTTCAAAGGGATATCACTAGTACATTTGGGTCAAATTCCGACAGCGTGTTCAACTCAATTGCCACTTTATATTGTCGGGAGAATGACAAACAACAGAACCCCTCAAACGTCGTTTCACATGACGTCTCTTTTCCGACGACATAGATTTTGTCGTTATTGTGACGTCTTGGAGGTGGCAAGACCGACGTCTTAAACGTGGAAATACTGACATCTGGAACATGGAAAGAGAGACGTCTGGAACATGGCAAGAGAGATTTCTTGAACGTGGCAAGACCGACATCTTGAATGTGGCAAGAGAGACGTCTTGAACGTGGCAAGAGAGACATCTTGAACGTGGCAAGAGAGACATCTTGAAGGTGGCAAGACCGATGTCTTGAAGGTGGCAAGAGAGACATCTAGAACGTGGCAAGAGAGACGTTAAGAGGTATCATATCCGACGTGGTTTCTATGGGAGAAACACTCCAAGATGTCGCAATAGCGACTGTGTTGTAGGTATTTAAAAAAAAAATACAATATCAATACCGAGAGGGATAGGTACATTAACCTTTCCTAAGATACTAGCCATATCAAAATTTAAATCTATATGGTCGGTCTTAAGAAAGGTTGGTTGAGGAGGAGGAATAACTTCCAATGGTAAAGGGGGTCTTGTCTAATGAGGTTTAGGATCACTAGGATATGTCTCGAGTGTGTTATCACATGAACTCACAATTGTTGAGATAAAGTCCAAAAGCTCAAGTGCAATCATGCGTAATAAGACTGCAAAAATATACTAGAGAGTAAGTCCATGTTTTTAGATAGGATCAAAATAATACTGTACTTTCTTGGGTATGTCGAAACAAGTGCAATCCAATACAAGATCCTATATACCAATGAGATAGTTGAGCAACAGAAATTCCAGAGCCTTCACTAAAACCTATGACAATTTGTTTGACATTTAGTAGACAATTATATCATCAATAATACAAATTGAAGTCATTGCAGGTATTACTTTGTATCCTTTGGCTAGCACAACAAATTCACACGTAGCATGCAAGTGTTTTGTATATATACATTGAGTAGAAGAGTAAATTCATAGAATGCAAATTGTAGAAATTCAAAACAACCCTAACAGATTTGGACTCTAGATATAAAGCTCATAATCTCTCATGCCAAGACATTTGAAAATGCCAAACCATGTAAAATTCAATATCCCAATACTTGGTCTGAACAAAGGGTGAAAGAAGACAAATTTAAATACTTCAACAACTATAGCAAATTTTTCCTGCATATATAAAACACATATGTATTCCAAGTTTAGCTTCAAATAACAACCAATGTTACTGTTATATACACAGCTAATCCATCTATTTTCAAATAACAACCAATGTTAACTGTCATATACACAGTTAATCCATGTAGTAGATATATTAAGTGACTGAATATCACAGTCATTTTTCATATCATTTTTCGATAACAAATGTTAGTCGGCCCTCAAAAGAATATTTGTCTACACCACCACCATATAAGTTGGCCAAATGTATATTAAGCCAATAAAGCCCTGTCTTTCCTAATGGTCGACCCTCAACAAATTCTAGAAGTCCTGGACACATGTCTAAACCTATATGATTTAAATACAGATGCATTGGGTAAGCACGCCCTTGAAAATCTAAGTTATGTGGATAGTAAAAACATTCTTCATCCTTCATTTTCCTTGCATCCTGATCCAGGCAAAGAACAATAACTTGAAATCACGTACTAGCATCAAAGAATTTATGTAGAAATCTAGTAAGCTAGATGTAAGAGTAATATGGAGTATCTTACAGTAAGTTTTATTTCTACATCACAACGTTGAGAGTGCCTCTCACTATTTGTCTCCTTTGCCTTCTTTAAACACAATTTCCAACATTTAATCTCTATTTCATCTTTTGTATCTGGTTTCTCAGGAATTGGCACCTGCCAAGCCATTTTCACTTCATCAACAAACCATGCTTGATGATGCACAAACAACAAAAATCTCTACATTTTCTACACTTTTGTCTCAAGTATCTAAAATCATTGATACTATATTATGCAAAACATCACAATCCATTTAAAATCACGACAAATATTGAAAAAAGAAAATCAACTTGCATCCTCCTGATCAATCAAGTCTACAAGGAGACCTCCTCCTGCCTAAAGCCTATCTACCACATTGATGCAAGAGCATCGTGGGCAGCCAACCAAGCAAGCGTAAACGCATAAGACAGTTGGAAGAGTACCAATGCACATTTTGAAATGTTTTGACGAATTAACGAATGTATATTAATGTAATAACTAAGGGAAGCATACTTACATTTATATCTTAGAGATGTGAACAGATTTGGAGCGATTGCTCTCATTTGTCGAATGTAATAGGCATTTAAGTTTGTTTAATGCAAGTAGGTAGATATGAATGTTGGATTAGACAGTTTATAAGAGTAGGAGGGAAAACAGATGATAGACACCCTCACCCTTGTACCATTGTATCATTATTCAAAATTCGTAAGCTATAGAGCTGCAGAAGAGAATAGAGGAGAACAGAGAATTTTATGCATTTTTGCTATTGATATTTACCATGTTCAGGAGCACTGGAATTAATAGAAGAAAGCTTTGATTCCAAATCTTATGTGTTTGTTATGGTTGTTGGAACCACCTGTTGAATGGTATGTTGCAATCTTGTTTGCATTCTCTGTATGCATTTCTTTCAATGTTATGTGTGTTTGTAAGTTCAGGAATTCTCAGTTGAATGTTTGAATTCTGGGTAAGGGGAAAATGAGTTTCAATTGTCTCTCTTTCTGAGAACTCCTGCAAAGAGTGCAGTGGAGGGTCCGCAAGGAGTGCGTTGACCAGACTCTGAGTTTTATCTCATAACTCTCAGAAGAGATTCAGATTGTGTTTTGCAGACCCAAGATTCATGCAAGGTGTGCACAGGCCAAGTAAAGTCTTGGATTCCAGGAATCTAGGAGGAATATTGAGAGACTACTATTGCAAAGAGTGCACAGGGTCGAAGACTCAAATAACTAGAGGTTATTTGAAAGTTTTCCACAAGGAGTGCGAGTTGGGATCCTTTTGGAAGCTTGAGTTTACAAGTGAAATCTCAGGAGGCTTAGAACCTTTGAATTGTTCCAAAGGGAGACGAAAGTCGAAGTTGTCTCACAAGAGTTTGAGAAGTCGAAACGGATGGTGGAATCACTTCAAGAAGAAGTGTCGAAGTCCCGTGAGTCATTGGATCCTGTGGAACAACGAAGGGATTAAGACCGAGTGTCTTTCAACACCCTTAAGCTCAGGAGGGATAGTGACCGTCAGATCCAGATCAATGGGAACCGTTGATCTCATATGTGAATTCGCATATCGGGGATCGGGAAATGGAGCGACCAGTGGTTTGAGCCTAGCATTTTGGATATCCGATCGGTGAAATCCTAATACAACGTGAGCCGTTGGATCGAGGGAGGCCCATAGCCATTGATCCCGTTGAAGGTGCGATTTCAGAGTTCGGGGTTGTGTGCAGGAAGAGGAATGACCATCCGTTGTTCTTACAAGTCGCGAAAGCTGAAACCCCAATGAAAAGGTGGCAGTGACCCCACCCCGTATGCAAAGTAACCAAGGGCTGACAAGTGGCGTATGTCCGTCAGTTGGGTGGAGTCAATGCCCGTCGAAATTTCGTGTTTCAGGGATTCACAAGGCAAGAGCACGAGGGCTTAGTGCTACAACTCATGAAATCACGAGTCGCGTAAGGCGCTTGCGCTTAGGCTCTGGTGTGGTCATATTGGAAAAGGGGCTGAAGAGGAGGCTTACACCTTAAGCCCATTCACAATTTTGCATTTTGGCTATTTCTAAGAGAGATGACATTTCATTCGAGTGTCCAACTCATGAGGCACGAAATTGTTTGTGGGCTTAACAAGGAGTTTAGTTAACCCTTTTCATTGTTTAGAGAAGATCCTGCCCAGATCTTGGCCTGAGGGCAAGAGGTTTGCAACACACATCAAGAATTATTTTATTAATTCTCCATTTTGTTGAGCCAAGTGTATCCAATGCCTGCAAAGGGAAAAATAAAATCTCTTAAATATGTAGTCAAATCATAATCACTTGATATACATCAAAAAGAGAACAACAAAAAGTTGAGCTCAATAAGGTGATAAAAACCTTAGCTAATCAGGATTTAGTATGTTGTTTGAAATAGGTTCAAATTAAATCCAAAAGGGAAATGAGCATCTAACACACATTAAAGTGCCTCTACAAACTAGTGGGCCAACCACACTCCACCTTGCATTCAAGCTATGTCAATAAGAATTGAGGTATGCAACAATAGCACACTAAATCCATACCTAATATACTCTTTGTATCTGGTTCCTTTGAACTCTCTTCATTGCTTGTCGTTGCTGATTTGCCCCATGTATGTGCATTACATAAGAAGGCAAGATTAAATAACCTCCCTTATCATACCTAGAATGAATTAGAGTAGTTGTTTTTAACACCATGCTCCTTTTCAAAACAATCAGCATACCAAAGCGAGTTCTATATAGTATTGATTACCAACAAAATGAATGGAACAAATTCAAATTAGAAACAACAATCCTATATTGAAACAACAGGGACAATATTAAATAAAATACAATCAAGACATACAATTATAAACTGCACAGGTTTTTCATTGGCTACAAGTTTTAATAGCAGGTTGAATGATTGTAAAGTGAGATGAAATTTTTGAGAGGCCTTTGTAGCATTTTTCTGTTTGTTGCCCCATTGGAAACAAATGGCAATTTTTATTTTCATACAAAATATTTTCTATTCCTTTGATAATATTTGCAATACAGAAATTCATAAAATAGCCAAGATTTTTCCGAATTACAATATACTTTGCTCATGCACTTTGTTAAGAGTAAGGCATATGCCTGCAAAACCCTCTAACAAACTCAAACATCACTGGTTTGTCGTAGAACTGCAAATTTCCTTTCAAAACCTGATGAAGACAATAGGAATTTTATTATGCCAAAGCTCTTGCAGAACAAACTCATACCCTGTCCAAAGAATAGGTTTGACCAACATTGGCATGTAAGGGGTCACCATGTGCATTTCCTGTAAAGGAAAATAAACATTCAGAGTAAGGAACAGTAAAAGAGTAATGCAATTTTAAAGCTTTCTTTCTTTCTTCTCAAAGTCCCGTCGAAAGATATAAAACAGACATCTCAAGAGCTCACACTTTCTCAAACCCATCAGTTCTGTAGGAGACCATCTATAGAAAAATAAAGTTTGATATCTTGAGAAACGTTTTCCAAAAATCTATTACTACTTAATGACCACATCAAAAATTAATCTTAGACGATTTAAATAATCCCTCAATAATATGGTCATATTTTCAGCATACCATTTTTTCAAGTCCCCTCTTCACCAACGGATCACATTCTATAACACCAAATCTCTTCATGCAATAATCTTGGATGATAATTTATGGAAACTAATTAGCATTTGAAGTCCACAAATAAATGTCATCACCTTGTTTATAAGGATACTTTACTCACAGATAATGATCTAAATACAATTTTACCGTTAGCATCCACTATCAAGAAATAACCAAGACTGGTGCATCACCAAAAAAAGAAAATAATGAGGCAAAAGAAAAATATATTATATTACTGACCACTTCGAGGGGGGGTTATCTCCAAATGAGTTCATATAAATCAACATGTCCCCTTTGTACATATCATGTATTATGTAAAGAGTGAAAGGAAGAAAAGAAGAATAACATAGTGAATGTAGGATATATAGTGTAGCTCTTATAGACCATGTTAAAAAGAGAAGATAAAGAAAAAGGTAGATAAGGAGAAGAAGAGAGTAATATTGCAGGTAGACACATAACAGTAATTGCCTAATTGCCTACTTTGTGTTGGTCACCAAGCATAGGAAATTTAACCATCGTGTAACTAGGTATTTACATGACAATCATTTGTAAATACTAAGAACAAGAAACCCCAAACTTTGAATAAGAACTTAAAAACTACCTACCAGTTAAGTGAAGAGGAAGNCTTAAAAACTACCTACCAGTTAAGTGACGAGGAAGAAATTAGGCGCATGCTAACTTTCAAGCTTAGATCCAAAGGTACTCTGTCTCCAGCTATTGGTAAATCCTGTCCAAAATTGTTAGCACGTAAGGATGATCCTAAACTTCCCAATAAACCTGGAGAGTCATGAGTTGAAGTGGCAACGGTTGACGCCTTATTATTTGCCAACCCCTTAAATGCCTTGGCCTACAATCAAACATTCATTTTAGCATTATTAAAAACACATTCCAAAATTTTGAATGTATTGAAACTTCTAAAAGAATTGCATATATCTTAACTTGTCAATACTAATGATAAGGACTAGAAGATACCATATCAACGGCCATTCTTGAGGACAAAGCAGGAGAGCTTGATGAGAGCTCAGCAACATTACAAAAGTTGTTATATTCTTGACACTCATCCTTTTGTTCAACATTCTTATTTGTATATGTACTATTCGTGGAAGTATCTGGATTACTAGATGATGTATGATTCTCATTCCTCCTCCTGGTAGTCCTCAAAAAAATATAAGCTTGTCACTAAACCAAGCTTACAAAATATTGAGAAATAAAACTTTGATCATGTTTCATTAGAAATAAATGCTAACACCTGCCAAATAAATTTTGATAAAAGTTTCCCATCAGATAGTGTGGAACATTGATTGATCTCTTTTATCTGTTTCTAAAACAAAGGAGCATCCTATGACACGAAATCATGCAAAAGAACATCTTCACATATATTGATAACTAAATAAAAACAATTTTAAAAGATGAAATAAGGTATTATTCAACATTATATAGAATATTAAAAGAAATATGTGATCGAACCAAAGATGTTAGGACTTGGAATAGAACCTTAAACTTGTCTTTGGAGCTAAGTATTTTAAGCCCGTCACCAAGCTTTGTAATAGGATAAATATCGGCAACATAATTGTCAATGTATCTGGGTGGCTTGGACAACTCAACTTTCTTAGGCCCAGAAACCATTGCATCATTCAACCTGCAAAATCAATATGTAAACACTTAATTCATGTTCCCATTGTTCCATGTTGTGTATGTTTGATGGCGATGGAAAAAGTGAAAAGGATTTCATATACCTTGATTATTGTTTTGTGTGTGTCCCCAAGGGTCATCTCAATCAGATTTCATATACCTTGATTATTGTTTTGTGTGTGGCCCCAAGGGTCATCTCAATCGGTGGAATGATCCCTCCACTCCATGTTGTCGACGATGTGGGAAAAGGTAATAGGTTAAATTCCAATCAAGTTCCTCGAGGTTACCAAATATATTATGGTTAGTGGTTGAGTGGCCTTCCATTTCGATATTCTAGGATAGAAGGTTGGATCAAACTATGTTTTTCTTAGACTATGTGTGCATGTTTTTCTGTATGTATTGATGCTCTAAATTGTTTGTATGGAAATTTGTGTGGTACAAGGTAGAAGGGGTTACCCTAGAAATGTTCAATGGAACAATTTAACATTGAGGATAAATGATGAAGGGTTGCAAGTAGGAAGGGAATTCCCTGTTCAAATAGCAATTGGATTTACAAGAGGGGTGGAGGTATGAAAAATGTTACAATTTACAACAAAGGGGAAAACCAACTACCTTCCGCTCATTTACAAACTATAATTACAAAAGGCACAAGTGCCTTCAAGAACTATTCAATCCAACCCATGAATCAACAAGTCCCATTTTTTTATTTTCACTCAACGAGTGTGGAGTGATCAGATCGTGGAGTGTCCAATATGACAAGAAAGATATTGTAAAAGAAAAGAACATTAAATTGTTTAGTAAACGTTGATTGAAGTTCAAATGTGATATTCCAATTAAATTGTTTAGTAAACCTTGATTGAAGTTCAAATGTGATATTCCAACATTTACCAAAGCTTGAATTTGGAGCCCAAATCATACTCAAACACTTCGACAAGAAGATATTGTAAAAGAAAAGAACATTAAATTGTTTAGTAAACCTTGATTGAAGTTCAAATATGATATTCCAACATTTACCAAAGCTTGAATTTGGAGCCACAAATCATACTCAAACACTTTAATCTCCCTCTAGAGTGAACGTAGCAATTGGACAAATGGAATTGGTAATTCAATGAAAGCAGTAGTAAATACATATCCGTTGGACAAATTGAATTGGTAATTCAATGAATACATCCCTATCGTGACCATGAAAATAAGATATAGTAAAATTTTATGGTTATCTTTTGTTGTTGATGTGTAAATGTGACATTCCAACATTTACTTTGATATAATTTAACTTTGAGTCATTCAAATGGCACAAAATTAAGCAGCCCTAATTCGTGGGTGGTAAATCTTATCATTTGCAGCACTTTGTTCTGTTTTGTGGCTAAAAACACATGTCTTCATCCTCCTGATATATCTTTGCAAAATTCTATTTCGGGGCTCAAAACATACATCTCCATCCTTCCACGATATATCTTTGCAACATTCTATTTTGAGGCTCAAAACATATTTCATCATCTTCTTCGCACAAATTAGTTATATCTTTGCAACATTCTGTTTTGAGACTCAAAACATATTTCATCATCTTCTTCCCACAAAATTATGGAATTGTAAGATGCACAATAAAATGCGT
>SNQJ01S0006132.1:25295-35431 GCA_010110895.2 Picea sitchensis | reverse complement strand
TCCCATCGACCTCAACACTTTATCTGGGATCAAGATCATAGATTATTTGGAGTGCCTTGGAGCTTGCATACATCAATGGCAAGCCTCCTCGTTGATAACAATGGGAATACTGTAAGTTTTAAACCTGCGAAGTAAAGCAATGCATATAGATTCTTAATCAATACAAAAATTAATCAATGGCTCATACACAAATATTTTATACCAGAAACCCTCAATCGAGAAAACCTTTCTTATTTTCATTATATCAAATTTCACCATTCACTATACAATATATACAATGTTTTTAGGTATTTCGTAGATACCAAAACCCTAATCCCTTAATCCGGGATTAATTTACAAATCCACTAAAAATAGCAAAATCTGCTAAAAATAACAAAAACCGCCCAATAGGGATTGTCAGACGCAGTTGTCGTATCTGACACACCCACACACACACACACATGCAAAGAATATAACACATACCCAACAAATACAACAATGTATCTTGATTGTCAAACCTTGCAAGTGACTCGACTTTGACACATTCATTCGTCCCTGTTAAGATGCACTCAGGTACCTTGACACCCATTTACATTATCGATGAGTTGTCTTGCATTGGTTAACAATTTTCATCATTGATCGGTAATCCAATTATTTCTTCCCATGCTCGACTTCGACACATTCATTTGCATGGTAAGAATTGTACCATGAATTTTGGCTTCGATGAAGACTAATGGTTTTATTGAATCAACAACAACTTGCAACAATATATTTTATTAGTTTCTTGTAGCAACATGTTCATCTTTTTGTCAATTCAACAGTAGCTGTGGAAAGTGGCAGTTTCTGCAACTATTGCTGTAGGAGCCTATTTTTGTTTTTGCAACCTTTTCCAGAGGTAGTTTTGGCGCAAATATTGCAAGAGATTGGAGCAGAAATAAAAAACAATTCTAAGCTTCTGGGTTTTCTCAGAATATGATAAATTGAATAAGACGCGGACAAAATTAAAAAATAAGCAATTTTGAAGGACATTTCAGATGGGTTTCTAAGGCAGATTGTCATTTTTCAGCATTATGGATAGATTAGGATAGATTTTGGTATTTTTGCGCAACAACGCCTTTTCTTCATCAAAATGAAATTATGAAAGCATGTGGCAGTAGAAAAGGTAAAAATACACAGTTTCTCTTTTAAATCACTCAATTCGGCCTTAAAATGAGTTTGTAGCGTATTTGTTTTGTTGCAACAATGGGCAGCATGAAGGGTGAAATAGGGCAGAAATTGATTTGATCATAACTTTCAAACTGTGCATCCGTTGGTCCTGAAATTTTTATGGTAAATGCATTGAGGTAGGGTAAATAAACACAGAACATTTAATAAAATTTCAGTGTGTATTCTTCAAGAAATTGGCCACTTTCACCTACAACCATTTCTCATTTTTCGGAAGATCTGTTCAACCAATGGCTGATATTTTTTATCAGAAGATGCATAATATTAATGGTAATAACCTCTGAAAATTTCAGGGAAGTTTGATGTACCATTTGAGAGAAATTGAAAAATTCATTTCATTTTACAATTTCACTCCATCTCACTCCACTTTCACTCCATCTCACTCCACTTTTATTCCATTTCACAAGTCATATTCCACTTTCATTCCATTTCATTTTACATCTATATTCCATAGTCATACTTCATTTCTTTTTATAGATTGCATGCTGCAGCCACATCTTATTCAGTAGTTCCGACACAATTGTACAACCTACAAAGAGATGATGATTACAGGAAATTGAAGGATTCTGTTTTGAAGACCAACATGCTAAAAGAGGACCAAAGGAACAACATCAAGCAAAACAATTAACAAGGTCAAAATTCTGAGGTAAATTGTGAAAAATATTTTAATAGCAAAAAGTTAAAACATGAAATAGATACAATGTGTATAATCATATGTTTCGTAAACAACCTATCATTCGAATTGATTAACATATCTTGGCCATATCCCTTATCCAACATTCCATAATGTTCCTCATTAAAACCTTGATTAATGACTAATGGTCATAATCACAAACATAACCTACTAGTCCACGTCTCCTTAAGATTGTGTCATTCACTTATTTCACCACAAGTTCATCATAAATTCTCCATAAGATCCGTAGCCACTTCATTTTCCCTCATATCTTAATTACCTCCATCCATTCACCTGCATTACACTTTGTAGCCAATCCATATCTAAGTACAGAGAGGTAATTCTGAGGGTTAAGCGTCATTCTGCAGCTAATCTATCTCCAAACACAGAGAGACAATTTTAAAGGGAAAGGATCAGACTTTGCAGCCAATTTATCTTTAAGCATAGGAAAGTAAATATGAAGGGGAAGATACTCTGCACAGGTGAAGAATGGGTCTAATTGTCAAAAGAGAGCTAGTAGGAGTCAAGTATCTAGAGGGATATCCACAAGTCAAGGAGCTACTACAACAAGTAGTATGGTTGAATTTTATAGAAAAATTTGATGGCTTCCATAAGGAGATTACAAAATCATTTGCTAGATCTTTTGGTGGAGCAAAAGTAGAGATTGGAGACATCAAATTCACAATAACAGAATCATTTTTGGTTGAGGCAACAAGACTCCCAAGGCAAGGAGAATGGTGGTTCAATAACAAGGAATTTCATAATGAGTCATGGAAGGAGATACAAAAAAATCCAGGGGACAGTTGGGAAGGATTTCTTGTAAGAAATCATTTTCAAGAAACAAAAGAATAAGGCTGGATGTTTTGGCTGAAGTATCAAAGCACATGCAATAAGGAAGAAGAACTTGAAATTTTGGTAAATTGCATGAGGACATGCAATAGTTTTGCAGTGGGGGTATGTTGAACCCTAGAATTTCCCTTTTCTTTACAAATTTATCATCTCATTTCACCTCTCTTTCATCAATTCATAAGCCCCAATCAATGAAGAATGTTTAGGATTGTCCCAAGGATACATGCAATTGATTAACATATTGTATTTTCATGGTTTTTGTTGTTTTAATAATTTTGTGCAGTATAGCTACAGAATACAAACGTTCTGTAGCTGATCAGGTGTTCCGCAACTATTTTTGTGGTTGAATATGTTCCAGGTGTTAGTTGGAGGATTGGGCCACATGGGTGTTTCTAGAATGATACCTACATGGATTCTATCCTACTCGCTCAGTCTAGATCAACAAATAAACGTGCCTAAACTCATGGTCAAAGGCGGAGTCAAACTATGTTATCCAAATGCAGTAGGACTCTTGATTTGAGTCCAACAGTCCTATTACAAGTCTAAATTTGAATTAGAAAGAGTCCAATAGTCCTATTGCAAGTCTAATTCGAATTAGCCACCTGTATAAAGTATATCTCATAATCAGTTATGTAATTTCCCTTTAAATATTGTTTGTACAAGACCAAAAAGACAGTTCAGAAAAGGTACAGTACAATTCAGATTTGCAGTGAATACTCTGTTTTCCAAACTTTGTTTTAATAAAGAAGATCAATTCTTTGATGATGTTTTGATTACATCTTCAAGGAGCTAAGGAATTCACCGAATTGGTAGCAGAAGGCCCTTGCTGCTATGGAGGTTTTTTATGCCTTCTAGCTAGGTTTATTTCAGTTTCTTTGTTTAGTATTTCTTTTTGCTTATGCTCAAGTTCACTACTTTCATAATTAGCAATTGCTATGTTCAACCAAGTAAAATCCATTTTTCCTATTTCCAAATCTTCTATTAAAATGGTTAGTGACTTATAGAAACAATAATTGTTTAAGCATTTCCATTCTTTCTATCATTCACTTAATTAGTTGTAGTTAGAAGATCCACATTCCATTGCAACTAATAATCTCTTTAAAGGACATTCTAATTGAAACTGAATTTGAATATGATTTGCAAGAATGGCTAAATGATTAGATTTAATGCAATGTTTGAGTTATCAATTGCATTTCCTGTTTTCATTTTTAAATCTCAATTGAGTCATAAATCCATGGATTAGGTTTATTCACTAATTGAAACACTTGTTTTATCTTTTTAATTATAACTAGACCTTAGAACTTGTCCATAAAACTATAATCTCTTTATAGGAAGTTAACTAGTTTTAAAACATTTCATTTTCTTCATTTTAATTAGATTTATTCTCACTTTCTAGCCTAAGATAAGACATTAATGATTAAAAGCACAAAACCCCCAAAACAATAAGAAAAACATCAAAACAATGAAGTAAGAAAAAGGTCACTTAGGCACATATAGTGCACTACACTTCATCAAAGTTACAAGCCCTGGTTGATAATTAATGGAAGCAATTTAGGAACACTAAATTGACTAAACAATCCTCTAAACAATCTATAGTGAATATAATGATGTTGGAAAGAAAAAAAAATTCCAAATCAATGGCATCAATGATTAGGTTGTATGGAGGTCTAAGGTGACCGTTGGAGGGGAAAACCTAGTTTCCAAAATGTCTCAATTACGACATCAATCTTCACCAATGTGGCAAGAATGACGTATATGTCACTAACGTGGCAAGAGAGACGTTCTGGTGGAAAACGTGGCAAGAGAGATGTTAACGTGGCAAGAGAGATGTCAACGTGGCAAGAGAGACGTCAACGTGGCAAGACTGACATTATCGAGCAAATCAATCTTCACAAATGTGGCAAGAACGACGTATATGTCACAAACATGGCAAGAGAGACGTTCCGGTGGAAAACGTGGCAAGAGAGACGTTAACGTGGCAAGAGAGACATCAACGTGACAAGAGACACATCAACGTGGCAAGTCCGATGTTATCGGGCAAAATGATTTTTTTTTTTTTTTAAATTTCCACTATTTTTCGACAATATGGACAATTTTGTCCATAACGCCGCAAATAAAACATCAGAATTTTTACAATATGTACTAGTGTATTCATCTCTCCAAGTTCTTCTGCTACTCCCTTCATCTATGAAAATGTCGATGGAAACAAATTATTGTACTAGCACATTAACTATGTTATTCTTTCTATTGTGAGATCGTCCCAATAATCTCCAATACTTGCAATATTTTGGTTTTATGTTGTTCCAATATTTACTTTATTTATCTTTAGTAGGGCAACATAATCTTCTGACTCTAACTATGGACATTCTACTTTTCTTTCCCCTTCAAATTCTGGGATCTGTATATTGAGCGGGTTTTCTTTTGTTGGGTCTTCTTCTTCTGCGACATGATAACAGTGTAGTAAATATCTGACTGTCCATCTCTTCTATTTCTGCTAAGATGTCACAATATCCACTTCTGGTTCTTCAAAAATCTCGTCTCTTACCACCTTCAGTGTTGTGTCAATTTATGGGTTCTCATGCTCAAAGGAATATGTAATCACAAAATTCTGATGCATTTCTTCCAAATTTGTAGTTTCCCTCTGTTGTTCCAATTTTGTGTACCAATTCCTTGGAATGCATTCTAATATGTGAATAAATTGATGTGGCCATTCTTTTGGTGGTACTAATCTCCACTAAATTATACATCTATATATGTGTTCTTTGGGTTGTCCAATTCCATCATACTTCTCCACATATTTGTGCTCCTTTTATGCGCCAAATCTGATGTGCAGTAACCTCTTACATTGATACTAGTTTTTGATATTCTATTTATGTGTACCCCACCATCGTGTAGGTGTTGCTTTCAACGCCATATCTAGTATCGGTAACCTTTGGTTTTCCACTAATTCTAACTCAAACTTCATTAAAATTTCTTCTAATTCATTCTAACCATAAAACGTAGGAGGTTATCTTACCTCTATACCAACCCATCTTAGTGTGTGGGTCATCCTTGCACATCTTCTGGTAGATAACTCATGCAAACGCTGCTGCCAATTCTTGAGACCTGTATCTAAATAAGATGCACATGAACTAATTCTCCTCCACCTCATCATTCCATCTTCAGTGGGGTTAATGTAGTCTTCCTCTTGTGTAGTAGTTCTATACAACTGGTTTATGTCTTATGGAATGGAATTTTATGTCGCAGGTTCAACATACCTTCCTCCTTTTGAAGGATTTAATGGAGCAATAACTCTTTACTCTCTTGATTCAAAGATCATTTTTCTAGTCTTCAAGTAAATAATACCCTGATTTTCAAAAGCCCAATCCAGACCCAACAATGTTGGATATGGTGAAGTGTTATCTGCTATGTCAATCACTTCAAAGTATACCATGGTGTGCACACCATATAGATCTATTTTATTCCCTTTAATCTACCAATTGTCACCACTCTATGTTGATTTTCTATCTTCAATTGAATAGGTGAATACCCCAATGTAAGTTCCCCCGTATCCTCCCATGTCTTCTTAGGAAGAACATTCACTTCAGACCCTAAGTCTAGTATGATATCCCCCATAATGAAATATCCAATGTTGGCATTCAACCTGGATTCCATACTTGTTCTTATCTTCTTATAGACATGATTATCTCTTTTCTGTTCTAATTTTATGTCTTCTCCAAAATTGCACTTTTCTGACAAAATTTGTAATACTTGTAAAGAGGTTTTATCATTCAACAATTTCACACAAGACCCCAAAAATTTTCTTAGATTACTTATTTGTTCTCATGACTAATCTTTGTTGGTGTGATAAAATAATTGAGGCATGCCATAGACTGGTAAATCATCTCTTGGATTTGTTCCTGAAGTAGATGCAATATTCTCCTTCAAAATATCATGTCTAGCCTCTTTGAATGTATCCTTCTCTTTGCGTGCATCAAAAATATGTTGGGGAGTTGTCTTCTTCTTGACCCACTAGTACTGATCCTACTCCGTCTTTGTTGGATCTTCTTCTGTCTTGGATCCACCTCTAGTAACTATATTGATCTTCTTCCCATCCTCTTCTTTTTTTTACACAACAATCCATTGGAAATTCTAATTGTTTTGGTTCTTCTTGTCCTCTATCTTTACCAGAAGTCTGAGACAGTATTTTATCTCATGATCTATTGTGAAACAATACATACATGCCATAGGTGGATATGGAAAATATCTTTCATAGCGTCTAGGTTTCTGACTATTGCGACAAACTACTAGTCCTCTACCTCCTCCAAATCATCTTCATCCACGACCTCCTTTGTTTCCCTAATTGTCTCGGCACGGCGTATTATATTGTGGTGTCAAATTGTACTACAGTTGCACATTATTATACTGCGGTGGAACTGCAAACTGATACGTGTTGTTATACTGTGGTGGTGCTAAAAAATGTTGTGTATTATTATACTCAGGTTATGTTGTAAATGGTTTCGGGTTATTATACTATGGTTGTTGCGCAGGTTTTCCTATCATTAATTCATCTTGCACCTCATAGGTATCTGATCTCCTCTTCATTATTTCCAATGTTCTTTAGTCATTTTCTTCATGTCCAACTAACTTACAAAAATTACAAAATGTATTCTTGGGAACTATTTGATACTTCTACATCACGAGAAAATGATAGGGATCATATCCATGTGTTCTACATATCTCACACCATGGTCCTCTTGAATATAACGGATTTGGAATTCCTACTCCCAAATACCGCGCAAAGGTTGGAAAAGCATTCTTATGATGATCTTCTGTTCTGCATAATGTGCACCAGATGTCTTCCCTATTTTCCTTTCCTTTCTTCTAATTCAACTAAAATTTTATATTATTCGGATCTTCTCTCATCCCTTCCATAACTGGATCTGTATGCTTATACCAGTTTTCTTCTAATTGCAAGGTTTCTTGCAAAGCCTCAGTCTGACTTTGGAATTTTTGTTGCCTCAAAGGATACTTCAAGTGTGGCAATAAAGAGTTAAAAAATAAATGTCTATGATGCATATCAGTAATAGGGTACTTCAACTTACCTTTCAACCTTTTGAACTTCTAGTCCACCTTCTAGACTGATTCTCCTAACTTCTGCTTAATCTCTATCATCTCATTCATGAACTAATCCTATGAACTTGGTCTCTGGAATTCAATAATTAATTCCTTCTTCACGTATGTGATAGTTGTAGGTGCTCCTTGTGGAATGTTTACTACAAGACCCATATACCAATCCAGTGCACGATCTCTGAATGTGAATGCCAACTGCACCACTTTTGTATCCCCATATGTAATCTTCTTAGCTTCCCAAATATTCTCACAAATAAATAAGTTCTTTGTTGGGTCCTCTGACCCTTCTCCATGGAACTCTAGTAATTGAATAGTTGGATCTAATCCTTCCATTATGACGTTTTTTGTACTACCACCTTTGTGTGGTGTAGATACCTGACTATTGCTTGCTGAAATTAGACTTCTACTGGAATTTACACTAGATCCATGTCCTACTAATAACTTTCTACCACTATTCACTTGTTTTCTAATCGGTTCTTCTTCTTCAAATGTCTTAGTCTCACATGGGGTTGTGGGTGCTACACTAATTCAAATATGGAATGAAGAGCCTTCTTCTCCAATGGACCCTTGACCTCTAGGTTTCCTCTCATATTTGGCGTGCAGGATTCTTTCAATATATCTCATTCCACAAAGATCCTTTACCTCTTTCTCATCACTATCCAATCTCTCTCGCTCCACTACTTACCTCTTCTTACTATTGATCTTATACTTGTAGGTTCGTTCATTGCGCATCACTCCAAATATGCTCAATATATCCTTGGTTTGTTCCTCATCCATCATTATGGGGTCCATTTCTTCCTTATTTTGGCCTCTCCCCAGAGCCCTCTCCATATCTCATATATTCCTTAGTGCTTCCCTCAGTTACCCCATGCACACTGAGTAATTTAGTTTTCTGACTCCATTGTCATCATGCCTTTATCGCGCAATACAATTTTGATTGACGTGTAAAGTGACCTGATGTACCTCCCTCTTGGTCCCTTCAATAATGCATGCTATGCATAAGTGTATGAATTCACTGTATCGACTGAAAAATCAATAATAAACCCTGTAGTAATACTATCTAACGAGAAATCCACTGCGCATGTGAATTTATTATTAAACCTTTCCAACTGCACGATATTATCAGCACTCCACTCTACTCGACTTATCTGATTAATGGGATGAGTATCCTTAAAATTCAATATCCACTCTTGCAACAACTCTAGAAAATAACATAAAAATGCCTCATGCAAATCAGTAAACACGTACCTCTGAAAATACTTATGTGGCATATACCTGGATATTTTGTTATCTTTCTACGTAAAATCAAGTTTATTTTTCTCCAACCATCTTTCAATCTCTTGCTTAGTTGGATTTCGTGGCCTAAACATCCCTTTCTATCATTTCATTCTATTCATAAAATACACTCCAATACACTCTTCCGAGTTCCAATCGACAACATAACCATTTGCGGGATGTATGGGATGACCGAAGCTCTACCTTAGTTCTCCAACAAAACCCTAGAAACCATCGACCCCTCTGGTAAACCAGAAGGTAACATTCCGCACAGAGTGCACAACCCAGTATCACCCGAGATGGATTATGGGTGACTACAGGACCCAAATGTCTACGTTCATGGAAGGGATGGAACTCATGGGGATGTTAGGAATATTATTCTTCTACTTTCGCATTCATCATTCTACCATACCATCATTGAAATCTACTATTTATTTAACCTTAACATTCATTCTGCATAACGAATCTAGTGCAAAATGTAAAATAACTCTAACAAATTCATTTATTTATCCATTCATTCATCATAATAAGCATTGAAACACATAAGAGGAACCCTTCCACACAATGAAAAAGTGTTTTACCGTGGTTCACCCCCCTGGGCTATGCCTACAAATATTTGGCATTCAATGCTTCTTTATTAATCTTCATCAAAATAGTGCATCGTGCGCATTACACCATAAGTTGGTGATACTCCGTGAGACTAACCAATGTTGCACCAAGCTCCACAACTTCTGACCCTACCCTCAATTACAATCCATAAGTCTCCAATTATGAGCTCCATGACACTCCACTAAAACTAATACTGCGACTCAAAAAATAACAAAGACTCAAAATTGAACTCAACTTCCCCAAAAATAGATGAAAAATGATATCCTTAGATCTTACAGTTCCTATTTATACTGCTAAAATGTGGGTTAAACCCATTACAATGATTACCAAAACTCTAACCCTAGTGGATTAGGATTTTCCACATATCAACCTCATGCGCGCAACTAGTTCTTGATCCAATTGTTCCTTTCTTTGA
>SNQJ01S0006132.1:7230-18465 GCA_010110895.2 Picea sitchensis | reverse complement strand
CTGTGCAGACATGTTCACAAAACCAGTACTGTTAGAGAAGCTACAATGGTGCTTGGCTTCTCTTTACTTGCAGAACAGGTGATGAACATAAGCAGGAGCAAGGTATCAGGTTAATTGTTGTCAATTTGGAGATTGTTGGAAACGGTGACAACAAAACTCATCCGTGAATAGGATTCTAGATCCTATAAACCAGGATTGGTTGTAACCAATGCACCTTAGTTAAACTATGGATGAGATTACATTTAATAGTCAGTTTCTAATATACATTGCTATAAATTTGTATGCCCGTAGAGGCTGTGAGTGTGTCTGAGAGGAATGAGATCCGACTGTAATCTCCTTTAGCTGAATAATAAGATGACCGATACCTATGCTTGGTGGACATAGCCCAACCTTTGGGTGAACCACGTAAACTGCTGTGTCTTTTTTGTTTGCATATGTATTGATTGTCTTATGGTAATTGTTGTTTCCACACTGGAAATTACAACAGAACCCAGCGTCGCACTCACACTCCTACTGTGATTCTCTACCACCTACTATTTATTTTCACAATGACCAGTGAATGACGACTAAGATCAACAATCTGTGTGTCATTTCTAGTGCCCAACACGCGATCTCGTGTGTGCCATTTCAAGTTGGATTTGTGCAGAAGATGAATAGATTTGAAGTAATTGTTGGGAAGTGATCTCTCCAACCTAACGTTCCAAGGAAGCAATCTTTCTTCTGCAACGTGGTCGTTCTGATTCACATGATCGAAACCTCACACAGTGGACACAATCTTGCATGTCTTTTTTTTTGAAAAATTTCAGAACCTCGTAGCTTCTTCATAAGGACGTTGTTTGACGCCATTCAAGCGTCGTTGGAATCGTCTCAGTGAGCTCTTTGATCTGGTATAGTTAGTTCTATAATTGGAGACATAATTTTTTTGACCATTTTCTTCATTAAAGAGGATATCTGTCCCCATGTAAATTGGAAACTTGGAAAACAACAGAATCATAGTTTGCAGAAACAATAAACACTTCTTATCCAACCAACACAAAGCACTTTCCTTTTTCAACGATGCCTCCTTCTGCATGGGCTCTTTCACAAGCTTCCTCCTTGTTTTGTGGTGAATTTTGGGGTGCAACGTCCAACACTTCTTCTCGCAATGGCCACTTATATTGAAATAGCTGCAATAATTTCTTTGTGTTCCCTTCAATAGAATCCTTTCCTTTTTCTTTGTCGCACTTCGGGTGGATGTGCTTGTCTTCTTTACCCAAGTTTTATTCTTATGATGCTTAGCTGCATCTGCATCATGGTTTCCAGTGGATGTGCTTGTCTTCTTTACCCAAGTTTTCTTCTTATGATGCTTAGCTGCATCATGGTTAGAAGATGGAGTGCAATAATGCATATTGCAAGAATCATGATTCTTATTTGCAATGAAAGAATTTGAATGACTTTAATACCTTTCTGTCTCTTATATGATGAGGACAAACAGACTTGATTCCTTTCTTCGAATATGTTGGTGAAGAGATGGTTTTTGCTTCAACAACCTTTGAACATTCTCCATTCTCTTCCTTGACATAACCCAAACATGCAAATCATGGTCTTTGTACCACCTCTAATGGCTGAGTGACTCCCTGGCTATGAATGCCAATTCCACCTTCTCTGTATCCTATCTTCGTGAGGAACTTCATGCCCACATTAGTTTAATACTAAGAAAACATTGAACATGAAGAAACATCATATACCTCGATTTGAGTTTGTGTATCCACGGTAGAAGGCTCTCTGTCTTCCATTCGTTTACCATGCTACAACTTAGCCAAGATATCATCCTCGGTTTGCAATTCGAGCTGTAATTCTTCGATAATTTTGTTGAGGACTTCTCCATGAAGCTGAGATCTCTCTTGAAGCTCTTGCTTCTCTTCTTCTGCAACCTTCAAAAGTCTCCTAAACTTTGAATTTTCAGCTTGAATGTTGTGATTTATCTCTTCTAATTCTTGAAGTCCGTCTGCTTGCTTCGCTCCTTTTACCATCCTGCAAAGCAGTCATCCTACTTTGATACCACTTGATCTAAAACCGGGTGAGTACTTACTCTACACAAGTTTTCAATCGAGAATTGTTTTCTGACGAGTTATTTGCATAAGGATTAAAGGGCATATGAATCCATGCTCTTAAAAAATAATACATAACATACATGAACTCAAATGGAATAAACCACATGAAAAGACAAGAGAGAGACAACTGATGTCCGTAATGGAGTTCACCCCTCCTTAGCTAAGTCTCTGAACCTGCTTCAATTGGAATACGGATCGCTTTTATTCATTCTTCAAAATATGTTGGGACCTTCTCATAAGTTATTACATAATATATGCCTTCTCCTTGAATGAGTATTCAAGAAAATTTCTTACACTCATATCTCTCCCTACATCAAGAAGGACAATTCCTTACATGAATAAGTATCTCAATGCTTAGGAGTAGTAGCACTATGGATTTCTAACTCCACTCATTAATTCCTCATTACTCTCCTTCTCCCTTCAAAGGGCTCACATAAGGCATTATATAGTTTTCTTCACTCTCTCTTAAGAAAGAACATTAATTCCTAGATCCAGAATAATATGATCTAATTACAAAAGAGGAAAAACAAGATCCATGAATGTAGGATCTCAAACCATCTTCAAGCACATAATGGGAAAAGTCTCAAAAACACCCAAAGACTCTTCATCCATGTCCTTGATTCTCTCAACCTAATAGTGAGAAAAATGGCAAATTGGTGTGAGGTGGTTTCTCACATAAAAACCAATTTCCAAAATTTTAATTCAATGATAAATAAGTGAGTCTAATTTCCCTCACAAGTATTAATCATTTTACATCAAAAGTAACTAATAATGTATGAGTTTTTCAAAAGCTCATAAACTATAATTAAATGCACGAACATCTCATCAAAGCATTAAAAATGCGTGAGACCTTTTTTCTCACAAAACACTAATGCATGAGAAAATAAAACTCAAAAACATATAAGTTCACCCTTTCACCACTTCATCACCAATTTCAACTCAACACGGCGAGCCAAATAGAATTCCCTTCCATGTGTGGAGATCCGCCTGGATCATACACCGTGGCCTCTGTACAAACGAATCAACATAACACAAAAGAGGGAAGATAATTCACTTCTCATCACTAGTAAAGTGGGCTATGGTAGTCACTAATAGTGAGAGTCACTTAACCTCCTCTACACCGAAAGAGACAACTTTCAAGTAATATATCGTTGAGAGTACATGAGATGACTCGCAATTGCAACACCTACTGGGAAATCTGGGAACTGGAGAAAATCCTCCCATCTCCTAGATAGCCTAGTGATAAAGTAAATATCCTCCTCAATAGGATGGTACCACTGACTGTCAATGAATATCCCATCGATGTATCAGATGCACCAACAACCCGGAGTGCCCCTTAAGGGATGTATCCTCCTCATAGTACATAAGGACACCTACATTCCTCAATAGAACATGAGTCCTTGCAGCAATAGGGTGAGGGTACAAATCCCTCTCCCTCTCCCTCACCTCCCATTCCCATACAACATTGTATAGGTCCATCCTCTGCTCCTGTTGTTGTTGTTTCTCTCTTCGCTCATGTCTCTAGATTATTAGCATATGAAACACATCAACCTCACTCATACATAAAACATAAAAAAATCTACTAAAGGTAAATTTATCTATAAATACGGAAAAATAACTTGCTACAAAAGATAATTTAATTGCATTATCGATGCGCCCAAAAAACAACAACACACCGTCGGCAATCCGTATATATTTCGAGCACCGTTCATGGTGCGTCAATGTAAAGTAACGCACTGAGAAAAATATTTTCTACTATGTTATGTGGTACACTGGAAAACAATACCGCACCAGGCGCTACACTACAACACATACACCCCGATGCCTTACATTTATCCTACGTACCACTTAAAAAAAAAATTAAAATCTTAACTCACGTAAAAACTTATTTAGAAATTAGCAAAAAAGTGGTGCGTATACGTTTGCTACATGCACTGGTGTGTAATGAACATTGATGCACCATCACATAAAATTTTCCAAATTTCTGAGTATAGAATTTTTTGCAGTGCGTTCTGATCATTACTATCGCACCATATATGGTGCCACCAAAACATTTACGAGGTGCACCGAAACACATTGTTACATCTCTCAGCGGTGCAGGGGTAAAAATGAAGGCCCTGATGCACACGTTTACTAACACACTACGTAAAAATATATTTGATAATGGTGGTGCGTCATGTACTTTAATGACCCGATGTGTTATCTATACTTTGACGCACTGTCCTACCAATTATATTATTTTCTTCAGTGCATCGTTAAACGAACGCACTTGTGTGTTTATGTTTACCAACGCACCGCTGAAAAAGGTAAAAAGGTACACGGTGCACCCTATGAATTTACAAGTCGCATTGTAAGTGGTGCAAGCCGATTTCTTCGAACGCACTGCATAGTTCTTTTTTTTATTTACACTTAAAATTTCACTCAATTTTAAATTTTAATCCAGTGAAAACTTAAGTTATGAAGAAACTAGAGTATTCCCTAGACATTTTGTTGTCGGGGACTGCATAACGACATTCTAAAAAAACCTAAATTTTCCCACTATTTGGAAAAAATGAAATTCACGAACCGAGCAACAGATGAAAGGAATGAAAGAAAGGAAAGAATCGATGATAGGGTGCTTCAAATAGGAAAAGGTAGCACCGATTCTTTTGAGCTCTATAACACTGAAAATGGCAAAAATGTTTTTTATCCCCGGTAAATTTTTTTATAAAAACCTGTTCTGCTGCACCCGATCACCAACTGCACTGGGGAGTATATGTCTTCTAAGCACACCCATTATATATATTTTTAAAAGATCGCTAGCACGATGCGTGTGTTTTTGGGCACGCATGCACACCGATGCATTTACTACTACATAGCACACTGCCGTACATTTTTTGAAAAAATACAATGGTGCGGACTTTTTTGTTTAAGCATAACACAGTGAGGTATAATAATAGATGCCCCAATGTAGTTGGTTTTACATAGCGCACCGCGTAAATTTGGAAATTAACCCTAACACGGTGCTCCATATTGGACCACTGGTGTGCAACGGTGCGCATGATACAATGGAGTGCACCAGAATATATTTTTTGACAGTATCCTACATTGGTGCGTAAATGTTTTTTATTTCACCATATAACGGTGCACTCTACTAATAGCACATCGATGGTTCCTGTGTTAAGTTGCGGACCAGATCTTTTTTAAGAACGCTATTATAGTGTGTCATTATTTCCATAGCCCACCAGATAATATTTTTCCTTATTTGAAATAACCATGCTACGCTGCACTAGTGTTGAGGGCACCGATGCACATGTTGTATAAAATGCATCGGTGTGTTATGTACTTATAATATCATCGGCGTAAAACATCCGCTAAAACTCCTCCCACTCGCCTAAAACATCCGCTAAAAACTCCTCCCACTCGCCTCTGGTAGTATCATCTGCTATAAACGGATTTTTGGGCTATTTTATAGGGGCATATACAAAAACCTCCACTAGAGGGTCCTTCCCTTGTAGTGCCAACTACTATGTATTTAATCATTACCCACCATCTGTCACTTCATTGCGGGATCTTGCAAACAATAATTTCCCCTTGTCCACCTATCCTCTTACCATTCATTGACTTGATGGTGTTGCTTGATGCAGAAAAAATCTTTGATGAGGATATCGATGAATCCTTCGATGTGGAATCATAAGCACCCATCCTTTGAGTTTACTCAAGTTGTTTTCTTGAAAAATATGAAAGGAAACAACCTTCTTAATTATATAAAACACGTCTTTTCTATTGAAGATAAGGAAGAATAATCTAATTCAACATCAAAGGTTTATAGAAACATGATTAATGTTTCACTTGTAGATGGAAGGAAAACAAAGAGTAGATTGAGTTACAATCAAAATTTTCCCATAGAAATTGAACCCAATACTTATGATTCTATTCAAATCCCTAGAAAAGGGTCTACAATGAAGAATATTTTTAATAAAAGGAATACTTCAAAGGCTTTCCAAATCAAACCCAGCGTGCTTGATCTTTGCTAGGAGCATGCAAGGTTATGCTCCCATAAATGGTAGGAAAAAAACAAAAGATAGGAGATGGACTACAATGGTGGGTTAAAACCTAGGTATATTGGATAGATTTTCTCGGAGTTGAAACACTCTTTTCTTCACATCTTCCATTTAATGTGCATTTATGTGATTTCACAAATTCTATGCATTGAAATAAAATATGTAATAAATCATGTGGGTTGTATCAATATTTCACTTCTATGTAAATAAAAATGTGCACATAATGTCTTGGTGTTGTGTACACCCGTTTCCCTTGTTTATATATGGTCAAAGTTATGAGGTTGATGTCAAAGTTATTCCATTACAAATTGATCTCATTTGTACATTCAAAGTTTCCCTCTATATAATATCTATCATCTTCTATATACAATATCTATCATCTATTGAAGTTTATTCTTTTAAATAGGGTTGAAATTTCTTATCCCACAAGATGTTTTTTCTTTGATTTACTACATTTCATATTTGAAAATTAATGACAATTTTGATTTCCTTTTAAAATGTGAAACCATGAATTTCATGGTATACTAACATTTATTAAGGGATATCAGTTTTTTATTAATATTTTGTAATTAAAAATACATATTTAATAAAACACTTACTATCAATGGAATGAATTGTAACAAATTGTTTGAAGGACCTGAGGGTTCCAAGAGGGGGAAAAAATGAAACTTCCCTTGGACTTGGTGTAAGTCTATAAATTTATTCTAGTTGGATGAAGATAGTGGGACTTGCTAAGGTACTATAAATCTCACAAGAAACTAGCTATTTAGTAGGATGGTAGCTACCCATGGATGTCAATGACCTTGAAATAACCATTGACCATGTTTTCTAGGAATTTCAATGGCGTCTTGAGCCATTGTTTTAAATGAAACAAAGTCTTAGAAAAATTAGAGTACACATGAATTCATATAGCTTCAATTATACACAAATTAGATAGCTTAGATTCTTACTCCTTCTATCCAAGGAATTATAAATCCCAGACGGAGTCTTCTTATTAGATTAGGAATTAAAGGACTAGAATCCTTGAACTTATCTTATTAAGTAATGAATACATTAGTTAGTGATCCAGGTGGATATAGGTGGCTACCCACATATTCCAACTGGTTCACATACATATTTCATCTTGGGAGTTTCATTTTTCATTTTGGTATTTATTTTCCTAGCTTTTCGGGTCCTCAACTTCTGGGGCCATTTTGAGGCCCTAAAAAACATTTTTTGAGCTCAACACAGTCACGATGTATACAAATTCAAAGTGTGATGGCATAATTTGTATTCCTCAGACAGAAGTTTCCAATGGGATATCGTGCACCTAAAACGAAGATCGTATGCAAAAGTCACAACCTCGGGAAGTTGATGCACCAACTTACCCCAACGGGGCCCACATGACTATTAAAGCAGGCTATTTTGGGAGGAAAGTTCAAGGAATAATGAAGAGAATAGAAAACGAGGCAGAAAACTAAGGGATGGACCAAAGAAGCAGTGTGCGGTAGGAAATAAGGAAAATTAGTGTGAGGAAAATAAGAGTCAAAGAAAGGAACAATTGGATCAAGAACTAGTTGCGCGCATGAGGTTGATATGTGGAAAATCCTAATCCACTAGGGTTAGAGTTTTGGTAATCATTGTAATGGGTTTAACCCACATTTTAGCAGTATAAATAGGAACTGTAAGATCTAAGGATATCATTTTTCATCTATTTTTGGGGAAGTTGAGTTCAATTTTGAGTCTTTGTTATTTTTTGAGTCGCAGTATTAGTTTTAGTGGAGTGTCATGGAGCTCATAATTGGAGACTTATGGATTGTAATTGAGGGTAGGGTCAGAAGTTGTGGAGCTTGGTGCAACATTGGTTAGTCTCACGGAGTATCACCAACTTATGGTGTAATGCGCACGATGCACTATTTTGATGAAGATTAATAAAGAAGCATTGAATGCCAAATATTTGTAGGCATAGCCCAGGGGGGTGAACCACGGTAAAACACTTTTTCATTGTGTGGAAGGGTTCCTCTTATGTGTTTCAATGCTTATTATGATGAATGAATGGATAAATAAATGAATTTGTTAGAGTTATTTTACATTTTGCACTAGATTCGTTATGCAGAATGAATGTTAAGGTTAAATAAATAGTAGATTTCAATGATGGTATGGTAGAATGATGAATGCGAAAGTAGAAGAATAATATTCCTAACATCCCCATGAGTTCCATCCCTTCCATGAACGTAGACATTTGGGTCCTGTAGTCACCCATAATCCATCTCGGGTGATACTGGGTTGTGCACTCTGTGCGGAATGTTACCTTCTGGTTTACCAGAGGGGTCGATGGTTTCTAGGGTTTTGTTGGAGAACTAAGGTAGAGCTTCGGTCATCCCATACATCCCGCAAATGGTTATGTTGTCGATTGGAACTCGGAAGAGTGTATTGGAGTGTATTTTATGAATAGAATGAAATGATAGAAAGGGATGTTTAGGCCACGAAATCCAACTAAGCAAGAGATTGAAAGATGGTTGGAGAAAAATAAACTTGATTTTACGTAGAAAGATAACAAAATATCCAGGTATATGCCACATAAGTATTTTCAGAGGTACGTGTTTACTGATTTGCATGAGGCATTTTTATGTTATTTTCTAGAGTTGTTGCAAGAGTGGATATTGAATTTTAAGGATACTCATCCCATTAATCAGATAAGTCGAGTAGAGTGGAGTGCTGATAATATCGTGCAGTTGGAAAGGTTTAATAATAAATTCACATGCGCAGTGGATTTCTCGTTAGATAGTATTACTACAGGGTTTATTATTGATTTTTCAGTCGATACAGTGAATTCATACACTTATGCATAGCATGCATTATTGAAGGGACCAAGAGGGAGGTACATCAGGTCACTTTACACGTCAATCAAAATTGTATTGCGCGATAAAGGCATGATGACAATGGAGTCAGAAAACTAAATTACTCAGTGTGCATGGGGTAACTGAGGGAAGCACTAAGGAATATATGAGATATGGAGAGGGCTCTGGGGAGAGGCCAAAATAAGGAAGAAATGGACCCCATAATGATGGATGAGGAACAAACCAAGGATATATTGAGCATATTTGGAGTGATGCGCAATGAACGAACCTACAAGTATAAGATCAATAGTAAGAAGAGGTAAGTAGTGGAGCGAGAGAGATTGGATAGTGATGAGAAAGAGGTAAAGGATCTTTGTGGAATGAGATATATTGAAAGAATCCTGCACGCCAAATATGAGAGGAAACCTAGAGGTCAAGGGTCCATTGGAGAAGAAGGCTCTTCATTCCATATTTGAATTAGTGTAGCACCCACAACCCCATGTGAGACTAAGACATTTGAAGAAGAAGAACCGATTAGAAAACAAGTGAATAGTGGTAGAAAGTTATTAGTAGGACATGGATCTAGTGTAAATTCCAGTAGAAGTCTAATTTCAGCAAGCAATAGTCAGGTATCTACACCACACAAAGGTGGTAGTACAAAAAACGTCATAATGGAAGGATTAGATCCAACTATTCAATTACTAGAGTTCCATGGAGAAGGGTCAGAGGACCCAACAAAGAACTTATTTATTTGTGAGAATATTTGGGAAGCTAAGAAGATTACATATGGGGATACAAAAGTGGTGCAGTTGGCATTCACATTCAGAGATCGTGCACTGGATTGGTATATGGGTCTTGTAGTAAACATTCCACAAGGAGCACCTACAACTATCACATACGTGAAGAAGGAATTAATTATTGAATTCCAGAGACCAAGTTCATAGGATTAGTTCATGAATGAGATGATAGAGATTAAGCAGAAGTTAGGAGAATCAGTCTAGAAGGTGGACTAGAAGTTCAAAAGGTTGAAAGGTAAGTTGAAGTACCCTATTACTGATATGCATCATAGACATTTATTTTTTAACTCTTTATTGCCACACTTGAAGTATCCTTTGAGGCAACAAAAATTCCAAAGTCAGACTGAGGCTTTGCAAGAAACCTTGCAATTAGAAGAAAACTGGTATAAGCATACAGATCCAGTTATGGAAGGGATGAGAGAAGATCCGAATAATATAAAATTTTAGTTGAATTAGAAGAAAGGAAAGGAAAATAGGGAAGACATCTGGTGCACATTATGCAGAACAGAAGATCATCATAAGAATGCTTTTCCAACCTTTGCGCGGTATTTGGGAGTAGGAATTCCAAATCCGTTATATTCAAGAGGACCATGGTGTGAGATATGTAGAACACATGGATATGATCCCTATCATTTTCTCGTGATGTAGAAGTATCAAATAGTTCCCAAGAATACATTTTGTAATTTTTGTAAGTTAGTTGGACATGAAGAAAATGACTAAAGAACATTGGAAATAATGAAGAGGAGATCAGATACCTATGAGGTGCAAGATGAATTAATGATAGGAAAACCTGCGCAACAACCATAGTATAATAACCCGAAACCATTTACAACATAACCTGAGTATAATAATACACAACATTTTTTAGCACCACCACAGTATAACAACACGTATCAGTTTGCAGTTCCACCGCAGTATAATAATGTGCAACTGTAGTACAATTTGACACCACAATATAATACGCCGTGCCGAGACAATTAGGGAAACAAAGGAGGTCGTGGATGAAGATGATTTGGAGGAGGTAGAGGACTAGTAGTTTGTCGCAATAGTCAGAAACCTAGACGCTATGAAAGATATTTTCCATATCCACCTATGGCATGTATGTATTGTTTCACAATAGATCATGAGATAAAATACTGTCTCAGACTTCTGGTAAAGATAGAGGACAAGAAGAACCAAAACAATTAGAATTTCCAATGGATTGTTGTGTAAAAAAAAGAAGAGGATGGGAAGAAGATCAATATAGTTACTAGAGGTGGATCCAAGACAGAAGAAGATCCAACAAAGACGGAGTAGGATCAGTACTAGTGGGTCAAGAAGAAGACAACTCCCCAACATATTTTTGATGCACGCAAAGAGAAGGATACATTCAAAGAGGCTAGACATGATATTTTGAAGGAGAATATTGCATCTACTTCAGGAACAAATCCAAGAGATGATTTACCAGTCTATGGCATGCCTCAATTATTTTATCACACCAACA
>SNQJ01S0006131.1:134904-145927 GCA_010110895.2 Picea sitchensis | reverse complement strand
CTTGTGAGCATCAGAAACAAAACACTTGCAAACAATCAAGTCTTCAAAAACCAGTGCTCTGATACCAACTTGATCTAAAAATGAAGAAGACTTGAAATCTTGAAATTATTGCAAGTAAATGTTTTGTGTTAAAAGAAAATGGATCAACTTTGCAACACATTAATTAAAAAATTACTCATGCAAGATACAAATAGACAACAACATAATCAATGAAAATAAGCACATAAACACAACAATTGATAAAGGAGTTCACCCCTCTCTTGGGCTACATCTCCTGGTCCAGCTTCCAATCGATCATTATTATTAATTTCTCAAAGTGCTCAAAAACATGCCTTCCAATGCTCAAACTGACCAACTGACTGCTCCAATGGCTCTAGAGCATCCAAAAACCCCTAGCTGGGCTTTTTCGGCACCTCAATCGGTCGAAAAACGAAGAAGTTAGGCCTCCTGGAAGTCCCCCCTTCAAGCTTGTTGTATCTACATCTACAAAATGCACCCTTGTGTCATGAACCTAGCACACACACAATTTAAATCGTGAAAACCCAGCACCGGGCGCAATCGCGCCAATGGTGTGAACTGTAGGACGGTTATGGGCGTGTCAGCCCCTGACCGCCTAGCACCTGGGCATGTGAGGGTCCATACGACCTCGGGCTGTGCAAAAAGAAGGCTCTGTTTTCCAAACGAATGGATTAATGACAAATGGCGGGAACCGTTTCAACCAAAACCAATGGTCGGCGGTCATAACCGTTGGAACCGCACACACACCATATAATATTTTTGTGGTCATATATGAACCCAGGGCTGGGCTCCATTTGAAATAACTCCCACGCATAATATATATGGTTATAGTCTTATGTTAACACAATAAAACCGCGGGCTGGGGCTAAGCCCCGGCCCGACCCCCCGCCATATACAATATAACATAAACTTAAATATTTTGTAGCCCGTATACATAACAAGGATCAACGTGTGGCCCATTGGCAGGGTGGACTTTACCAAAGCTTTGACTGGTGTGGGAGGTCTGGGGTTCGAATCCCACAGACTCCATAATTTTGAACCAATATAAGGATGCCACGTGGCGACCCATGATTGGGCCACGTGGCATCCAACCACAAACCAAAAAACTACCACGTGTCAAAATAAGATTCGCCCAACTGTCAGCCAATCAAAAACTGCCACATAACCTTTGCCACATCAGCATACAGACTCTGCCACGTCATCTTGTACGGACTGTACGGACTGTACGGTCAACGTCCCTTTTTTTTACCTGTTTGACATTCCGAACAGATTGCAATATATCTCGCTCCCGATGTTTGTTTGAGACGAAATGAGTTGCATTGGGTTCGCAATGACGAGGCCTAGGCTCTCGTCCGGTTTGAAGAGATTCCAAGCACTTTGAATTTTTGAGCAAAATTTGATCCCCTGATCAAGAACTTTCTCCATTCAATCTTCAATCTCCTTTTTTTTTTGAAGTGTCGTAACGTACTGTGTTTTTACTTGGGCTCTTTCAATCCTTATTCTTTCAATGTCTCATTTCACTATGTCTCCTCTATTCCTTATCTCTTGCACCATTTCTTCTTGCAACTCCTATAATCTATGTATGGGTAATTTTGATATGATGATATTAAGGTGGCCTAGCACTTGTATTTGTTCTTGTAATTCGCCCATTGGAAATTATAGTGCAACAGCCTCAATTTGTATGGTTCTATATGCTCCTTTGATTTTTGTTAGGGTCGATTGCATGTTGTCCGCTTCTATCCTTAGTCCTATGGATGTTCCTTCCCCTGGCCTGTGGCCTTTTACTATGCATGTTTTTTCTAGGATATTTTGAAGTATTCCCAGTTGGTCCTCCACCTTTTTCTATTGGTCCTCGTGCTTCTTTGCAGCTTCCTCCCAGAGTTCCTCTGTAGAATTGTTAGGTACTTGACCTACCTAACCCCTCAAGTGGGTAGAATAATATATTTCCATGTAATAAAGGTAAATATTAATAAGGTCTAGCAATAAGGAGGAATACATTAAATGTAAGAAGACCTAATAGAAGCTTCTTATTCGAGAAGGATCTTCCTCTAAATTGTTATTTTTAATAGATAGATTTAGTATAAATAGGAATAGAGAGTATGAGAAGTTTTGTCTTGGATATTATTGTAATAAAGCTCTGCTTTGTTGAAGGTTTCCCCCTCGAAAAGGCAAGTGAACATTGCTATCAGTAATAAAAGTTCTCTTTCTGGTGTTATTTTGGTATTATTGTGGTATTGTTCTGTTATATCATTGTTTCTCTACCGTTTCTAGCTAATTATTTATGTTATGCATACTATTTTATATATGGAATAGTACAAGTGGTATCAGAGCACCTTCCTCGACAAAAAATTGTGGGTTAAATTTTTTTCAGGGTAGAGACGTATTCTAACATCTTAAAGCTACAAAGATCCATTGTTACACACATAAACCCGTGGTCGGGGATTCATACACACAGGAAATACAGGTGGTACTTAAGCACACATATGTTGTCCACCTTTGTAACCCATGTTGGTACTCTTTTGAGTGGTAGTGCATCAGCCAACACCTGTATACAGATCGACCTAGATCTCTTGAAGCCCTCCATAGATAAATCGATCGACCACCTAACTGCTATAGTGCCACTGAGAACAACACTTGGGAAGATACTCTCTATTACCTGAGTAGTCAGGTACTACAGCTAAGGGCACGGTCAAGCCTCCTTAGTTGGTGCCTTGAGATATTGGGCCGAGTACTAATGTTGGACCCCACACATATATTAGAGAGCTATAGCACAGGGAAAACCATTTTCTGTAGAATCCTTGAATACCCTAACCCTTGGGACAGAAACAAAAACATAACAAACAAGATCTATTGCAGCGCAACTGTGTCTTCTGCATTCGAGTTGTGAAAGTACTACACCTTTATTCTTGTTAACCATTTGGGAATTTCATCACTGCAGTATTCTTCAGGCATTTCATTTAATCATTTGGGACTTATTCCATTGGATTCCCCTTTTCTCACTGATCATAGCCATACCCTTCATTTTTAATCCTTTTTGTTTCAGTGGACCCGACCCCTTCCGAGTTTCCCTATTTTTCCTCCTATTCCAATATATTTCCCTTCTTGCATTGATTGTCATGGTACTTATCACTTATAAGTCCTTTTTTGTGGTCCCACCCACCCATTTTTACTAACCCACACTTTCTATTTCCAAATGGCCACCACTCACACCCAAGAACTCCAAGCGTCCATCAATAAATCCCATGCCTCCATCGAACAGATGAAATATGAGTTTAGCTCCAACAATTCCCACGTTGAAAGAGCAGAGAAAACAATTGACACCATGGAAGCCAACTTCACAACCCAATTTATCACCCTCCAGTCTACTATCAATCAATTGTTGAACCTCCCTGTGGCTCCTTCCTCATCAGACCAACCTGATTTTGTTGATCCCTCTTAGTATATGCATTTTCAACGCAAATACTTTCATCGTGAAACCCGTCTTCCCCGTGTAGAGGTCAATAAATTTGATGGTTCTGATTGGACGGGTTGGGTCACTCAAATGGAGCATTATTTTTCTCTGCATGGTATTACTGACTAGTTGGAAAAACTTCACTATGTTGTCCTCTATATAGATCCTGAAGGATGGAAATGGTGGCAATGGCATAAAAATTCACATCCGTGGTATATTTCCTGGACCTAGTTTTTTGCAGAGCTCTATGCTCACTTTGATACTAATACCCACTATCTCAGTTGTTTGACCAAGTTGAAACAACTAGGCATAGTGGAAGACTTTAACACTGATTTTGAGCATTTGGCCTTTCAAACAGAGGGCATGTCCGATGCATTCTTCCATGAATGTTTTATCAGTGACCTCAAGGATGAAATATGCTCCCAGGTTCTCATGGCCCACCCTCAGACTTGGTTGGAATCTACTACACATTCTAAAGAGGCCCAACAAGTTGTTTTCTCCCAGAACAAAAAACCCTCTTTTGTTCCTCACCCTCAACTCACTAATCCTAACCCCCCTGTCACTCCCTTCAAGGTCCATAAACTAACTAGGGATGAAATGGAGGAACACCAAATGAAGGGTCTTTGTTATAATTTTGATGAAAAATATTTTCTGGGGCACAAGTGTAAGGAACAAAAAACATTTATGGCCATTTTCGAAGATGTTCTTGAAGATGATGTGACAGTTCTCCTTGTTGACGATCCCTCCCTTCCCGATGCTACCCAGGAGCCTACAAAACCACCTTAAGTTGACCCACTTATTTCCTTGCATGCCCTCACTAGATTCTCTTCCCCACAAACCCTCAAGCTCATTGTCTATATTAAGAACATGAAGGTCATCATCCTTGTTGACAGTGGTAGCACCCACAATTTTATTCATCGTCGCATTTCCCAGGAAACCAATTGCTATATCCGTGTTGTCAATAATTTTCAAATTATGATAGCTAATGGTGGGTCCATGAAATGTGGTGGGAGTTTTGAAATTGTTCATCTTCAAATTGGACATTACCACCTGGAATCTCATATGTTTTCCATTGACATGGGCGGTTGTGACATTGTGCTAGGTTTTGAATGGTTATGCACGCTGGATCCCATTCTTATGGATTTTAAAAAATTAACCATGCAATTCCAACAGGAAGGACAAAGGTATAAATTCCAAGGCCTCACAGCTAGTTCTTCTGAGATCATTGGTTCCCTTCGCATGAAAAATCTCCTAAAGAAAGGAAACTCTGGTATTATTTCTCAACTCCATTCTATTCAAGTTGTTGAGACACCCTTCGTGCAGCCTAACCTCCAAGATATCATTTCCACACATCAAGCTATTTTTTCCACCCCTCAAAGAATTCCTCCTTCTCATGGTGTTCATGATCATTCCATTCCTCTTGTTCCTGGTAGTCTTTCTCCCAATGTTCGCCCTTATCGTCATCCCTTTTCCCAAAAGAATGAAATTGAGAAAATAGTGCAGGAATTGCTCCAAGCGGGTGTTATCCTCCCCAATACTGGCCTTTATTCATCCCATGTGGTCATGGTATTTAAGAAAGAAGGTACTTGGTGCATGTGTCCTGAATTTTGTGCCCTCAATAAACTCACCATCAAGTACAAGTTTCCCATTCCTGTCATTGATGATCTCTTGGATGAACTGAGTGGTGCACGATACTTCACTAAACTTGATCTTTGTTCTGGCTACCACCAGATACATATGCAAGAAGATGGCATACCCAAGACTTCCTTCCACACTCATGAGGGTCACTATGAGTGTTTGGTCATGCCCTTTGGCCTGTTTAATTCCCCCTCCACCTTCCAAAGCCTCATGAATCATGTCTTCCGTCCTTTTCTCCGTCATTTTTTATTAGTTTTCTTTGATGATATTCTCATCTATAGTAAAAATTGGCAATCCCATCTTTCCCCTATGGATAAAGTTGTCCATCTACTCTCTCAGCACCAATGTTTTCTCAAACACTCTAAATGTTCCTTTGGCGCCTCGGAAGTCAAGTACTTGGGTCATGTTGTTGGCAAGGCTAGTGTTCGGGTGGATCCTAAGAAGATTGAAGAAATACAGGATTGGCTTCACCATAAGACTATCAAAAGCTTGCGTGGTTTTCTGGGTTTAATAGGATATTATCACAAGTTTGTTTAGAATTATGGAAATATTTTGGCCCCTCTTACTATCCTTAAACATAATTCTTTCACTTGGAATCTAACATCGAATCAAGATTTTCAAGCTTTGAAGGTGGCTATGTGTACTACTCTGGTGTTGGCCCTACCTGATTTCACAAAGACCTTTGTCCTAGAATGTGATGCCTCAGGAAGAGGAATTGGAGCATTCCTTATGGAAAAAAGAAGACCCTTGGCCTTTACCAACAAACAATTGTCTGAACACCATTTGGGCCAATCAATCTATGAAAAGGAAATGTTGGCTATTTTGCATGCAGTAGATCTATGACACCCTTATCTCCTGGGGAAATGATTCCAAATTAAGACATATCATTAAAGCCTCAAGTATTTTCTGGAGCAACGACCTTCCTCCCTAGGGCAACAAAAATGGGTAAATAAGCTCTTTGGTTATGATTATGAGATCATTTACAAGAAAAGTAAATAAAATGTGGTTGTTGATGCTCTTTCTCAAAAATATGAAGATGAACGGTCCCTTTTATCCCTCTCCATCATTGTACCAGATTGGCTCCAAGATGTGCGCCAAGAATGGCTACATGATCCAAAAATCTCACAATTGATCCAACAATTGCAAGCCAACTCTCAAGTTTCCCCAGGGTGCTCTTGGTACAATGATGAGATTCGCTACAAAGGCCGTTGGTATTTAAGTAAACAATCACAACTTAAATCCACGGTGATTTATGAGCTTCACGCTACTCCCACAGCTAGGCATTCAAGGTTTACCAAAACCTATGACTGGGTCAAACGCTCTTTTTTCTGTGATGGTATGAAAAGGGGCGTTCGCACTTTTGTAGCAAAATGTGATGTTTGTTGACACAACAAAGGATAAACCATCAAAACTCCTAACACACTCCAACCTCTTTCGATTCCACCCGCTATTTGGAGGTACATTTCTATGTATTTTATTATGGGATTATCTAAATCAGGAAATAAGTTAGTCATCATGGTGGTCGTGGATCGTCTTTCCAAGTATGCTCATTTATGTGCTCTTCAACACCCATTTCTCCCATCCACTGTGGCTTAACGTTTTATGGATCATATCTTCAAGCTTCATGGCATGCCTCATTATATTGTTTCCGATCGAGATCCCACTTTCACAAACAATTTTTGGAAAGAATTTTTCAGACTACAGGGCACCCAGTTGCATCTCAGCACCGCCTATCATGCCCAGACTGATGGTCCAACTGAAGTCATCAACAAGTGTTTGGAGAATTATTTGAGGTGTTTTTCCTATGAAAGGAAACATCAATGGTCTCAATGGTTACCATTAGCTGAATGGTGGTACAACACTTCTTACTATACAACTACTCGAATGACTCCTTTTGAAGTAGTTCATGGCCAAAGGCCACCTTTCGTTCTCTCCTACATGCCAAGTGTATTGAAGGTCCAGGTAGTTGACCAATCACTTACAGTTCAAAAGGCTATTCTCCATACCCTCAAAGAGATGTTGGTCATGGATCAAAATCACATGAATCAACACACCGATCAAGGTCGCTTAGAACATCAATTGTTGAAGGAGACCATGTATTTCTTCGACTGCAACCTTATAAGCAAACTTCACTCAAGTCCAAACATTGTCAAAAACTGGTACCCAAATATTATGCTCCATATACAGTTTTCAAGTGCGTTGGATAGGTATCCTATCAATTATATTTTCCCATTCATTCTAAGATCCATCTTGTTTTTCATGTCTCCTTCTTAAAAAAGGTGATTGGAACTAAGTGCCACATTCAAACCAACCTTCCTGAGTTGGATGAAGAAGTATCCATCTAGTTGCAACCACAATACATTTTGGACCAGCGAGAGCATCGTCTTCGTTAGTGTACCATCAAGTAGTGTTAGTCTAGTGGAAAGATAAAAATTCAGAAGATGCCACCCGAGACCCTGTGTAACACCCTGTTTCCCCCAGTCTATAAAAAAATAACTATGTTGGCCAAGAACTATGGTAAACTCAAAGATGTGAATGTTTGATTTGACGGACCTTTGCATAAAAGGTCGAAGAATGTAAATTATATAATGAATATGAGTTGCATGACTGCTGAGGGAGGGATGTGCTAAAAGAGACCATGATGGTTAATGAGAGGTGGTGGAAGGGACCTGGAATGGTCGCATTAACTTCCACTGAGCCAGTACCGTACTGGTTTATAATTTCTCACAAACCAAAGCATCTCTCTGATCCTGGAATGGATTTCCCGTTAGATTGGTAGGTGGGGAGGCTCCTCAAGAGTTAATGAGGGGATGGGGGTGAACCACCCATCCGTAACAACCCTCATACCTGATCACAGACGGTGGAATTTCCACCACACACAACCTTGCAGACAAAAAATGGCAAGAGAGGAAATGTGGTAGGAGAGAAGAGTAGTGCACGCGACGGGGATCACAAAAGAGACTGGAGAAACCCTGGAAACACAGGGAGTTCTGAATACCAAGAGAAGGAGAGTAACCTTCATCCTGGATTATTTTCCTGCATCGGGAGAAGGAGAGTAACCTTCGTCCTTGATTTCTATTGAGATGGAAGTAGGAGACTGAACCTCAAAGCATCGTGGTCTAGCTTAGGGGTGGCTAGTGGTAAATCCATTTGGAGTCACTGAGCCTACGGTTGGGTGGAAACAATCACCCCTCTCAACAGTTGCATCACGCCTGGTAGATCTAATAAGTGTTTTATACCTTGTATTTCGAACTGAATATCATGAATACATGCTTATGTTTATATGCCCGTAATAATTTCTGTGTAGAAGGATTTCCTGGTGTGTTAGACTTGAAATAATGGATGCCTATGTATGCTTACATGCCATAGTCGGTTTTTGTACAAAGTATTAAGGTTGGGGCATGAATTCGCTCCACTGAGAATCGTCTTGTTTTCTTAACTCTCGTAATTTTCCAGGAAGGCTCCTCAAGAGTATTCTTCCCCAAGGATTACCCCATAAAGCTTGGAGCCATGCCAAACCTTTACCCAGAGACTCGACTAAAATTTGAGACGATTTCCTAAGAACCGTCTGAAGTTTCATGCAATCTGGGTCTGGAAATATTATGCAAGGAAGGATAGCTCTCTAAGGTCTCGGAGTCGTTGGAGTTTGAATCCCCGAGAAGTTGAATTTCATGATTCAAGCTGAGAAGGGATATCAAGCCCTAATATAGAAAGAGAGAATACCCTATCATTTGGTAGACGAACGGTCGGAATCCTTTCGGGAATACCCTAGATCTGTTGAGACCGATGGATCTAGAGAAGGAGCATAGGCATTAACATCTCGACTCTTTCAGCCTTCACATGTAGCGGTGGGATCCTGGACCGTAGATCCAAGGATCTGACGGAGCCCTATTGACCGTCGATCTTAGCCTTTGTATAGGCAGGAGAGTAGCATTTCGCTGACTCGCGACTTGGAGTGGTCAAGGGTAGGGTTTCATGAACTCATGATTCGTGATATCATGACACGATCATGACCATTGGATCCAAGGCACGGGAGAACCGTTTGATCAGAACTTTCGTTGTTATTGCCTATCAGGGGTTCGAAACTTGAGGGAGTTTCTTTTTTATTGTAGAAGTTGCAAAGTTCCAAGTGTCGAGGGCTCGTGCAAACATGTGACCCATCCATAAGTGGGGACCACGTGGTTGACAGGTGGCATAACAACAAGTGCCCATAGAAAGGTGGGAATGGGTGATAGGTGATGGACACATGTCGCCTGGGAAGGAGTCAACCCATTGTTGACTTATCGTATCTCAGGTACTCACGAAGGAGGAGCATGAGGGCTCAACACTCCAACTCGTGAAGTTGTGATATGCGAGTAGCATTAGTATTTAGCCTAGGAAACGAGTAACCGGTGGTGGACACGTGTCACACTAGGAAAGAGTCAACCCACTATTGACTTATTATGGCTCGGGGTTTCGCAGGATGAAGAAGCTGCACCTTGATCGCTAAGGCCGTAAACCGTCGAGAGCCGAGGTCTCATGCGACGGGCAGCGGCGACAAAACTCGTGAGCAAAGTATAGCAGGGTTGACAAGTGGCGTGTGTGTGTCGCTTTGGCAGAGTCCACGCAACATTGAACTCTCGCGTCTCAGGGATTCGCGAAGGAGGAGCACGAGAGCTCAACACCCCAACTAGCGAGGTTGTGAGTGGTTCTAGTGTTTGGCCTAGCCTACGGTTACATGTAGAAGACGCTAGTGAGGAGGGAGCCATACCCATATAGTATCTCGGGTATCGATGTCTGGAGAAAGGGGAATCGAGAGTCTTGATTCCTGACTTGCGAGTTGCAAAAGGTGCTTGTGCTAAGGCTATCTTGTGGTTGTTTAGAGGAGGATAAGGGAAGAGAGGGTCTGCGCTAGGCCCCATAGAAGTCTCGAGGATTTTGTTCCTCGAAGAAAAAGACAAAAAATCTAAGTTGTTGTAGTGGGTGTGTGACAAATTGGTATCAGAGCATGTCTACAACACTTGGCCTTCTTGGGCTCATGAACGAGTTGCACAGAAACTCCATTTGAAGTACTCTTAAAAGGAGTAACCCTCTGTCTTAACCCGTTTAGAAAAAGCTGAAGTTAAGAATAAAAATTCCTATTGTGTATGCATTTGAAAAATATGAATTATGCGCTGATTGTGAATGAATATAATGTTGACTAACAATAAGTGTTTTTCTTGCACAACAAGCGGACAATCAACGGTGGGAAATTGCAAATGCATAGAATGGTGATGCACCACAAAGTGGGGGATGGCTCCCACAACAGAGACGAAGATTCTGATGAAAGGAGAGTGGTAGAGACCCCTCCCGATCTAGCTAAGATTGTGAGAAGCCTCATGGTCGAACTACAGAGCTGCAAGGTCGACAACGAGAGGTTGATAAAGGAGCAAGAGAAGTAGACAGAAATAATGTAGTCTTGCTACAAAGTTTATCCGACATACAAAGATAACTGCAGCATGAACCTGACACTAGTCACGCAGATCGATGACAGACAAAGAAAAGTCGAAGTCCACCTGATATACGGAAACGTGGTCTTTTAAGTGGCCACACTGGGAAGAGCACCTCAAGAAAGGTCCACCCCAGAGATAAGGGACAAGTGTCAGACGATTCCTCTGGAAAGGAAACTGGTGACTCAGAGGGATCTTCTAGTAGCAGAACTAGTTCTTATTCCCGAAGAAAACGGAAGAAGCGAAAGCATTCCAAAAGTCATAATATTGAAGAATTCAAGAAGGCCAAACCACCCTCTTTCGACAGTGAAATAAAGAAGGGGGAGGAAATAGAGGCCTGGTTGCTTGGACTAAAGAAGTATTTTAGAGTCCATGACTTCTCAGAAAACTTGAAGGCCCGAGTAGCCACTTTCAACTTGAATGGAAAGCCTTCCATTTGGTGGGAAGA
>SNQJ01S0006131.1:100429-130371 GCA_010110895.2 Picea sitchensis | reverse complement strand
GTAGATCTGATAAGTGTTTTATACCTTGTATTTCAAACTGAATATCATGAATACATGCTTATGTTTATATGCCCATAATAATTTCTGTGTAGAATGATTTCCTGGTGTGTTAGACTAGAAATAATGGATGCCTGTGTATGATTACATGCCATAGTCGGTTTCTATACAAAGGATTAAGGTTGGGGCATGAATTTCTCCACTGAGAATCGTCTTGTTTTCTTAACTCTCGTAATGTTCTGGGAAGGTTCCTCAAGAGTACTCTTCCCTGGGGATTACCCCATAAACCTTGGAACCGTGTCGAACCTTTACCCAAAGACTCGATTAAGATTCAGGACGATTTCCCAAGAACCGTTTGAAGGTTCATGTGATCTGGGTCTAGAAACCTTATGCAAGGAAGGATAGCTCTCTAAGGTCTCCGAGTCATGGGATTTTGAAGCCCCGAGAAGTTGAATTTCGTGATTCAAGCTCAGAAGGGATAGTGAGCCCAAATATAGAAAGAGAGAATACCCTATCATTTGGTAGACGAACAGTCGGAATCCTTTTGAGAATACCCCAGATCGTTCGAGACCGATGGATCTAGAGAAGGAGCACAGGTGTTAACACCTCAACCCTTTCATCCTTCACATGTAGTGATGGGATCCGGGACCATAGATCCAAGGATCTGACGGAGCCCTATTGATCATCGATCTTAGCCTTTGTATAGGTAGGAGAGTAGAATTTCGCTGACTCGCGACTTGGAGTGGTCAAGGGTAGGGTTTCATGAACTCACGATTCATGAGATCATGATTCAATCGTGACTGTTGGATCCAAGGCACGGGAGAACCATTGGATCATAACTTTCGTGGTTATCGTCTATCGAGGGTTCGAAACTTGAGGGAGTTTCTTTTCGATTGTAGAAGTCGCGAAGTGCTGAGCATCGAGGGGTCGTGCAAACACGTGACCCATCCGTAAGTGGGGACCGCGTGATTGATAGGTGGCATAACAAAAAGCACCCAGAGAAAGGTGGGAACAGGTGATAGGTGATGGACACATGTCACCTGGGAAAGAGTCAACCCATTTTTGACTTATCGTATCTTGGGAACTTGCAAAGGAGGAGCATGAGGGATCAACACTCCAACTCGTGAAGTCACGAGATGTGAGTAGCGCTAGTATTTAGCCTAGGAAGCATGTAACTGGTGGTGGACATGTGTCACACTAGGAAAGAGTCAACCCATTGTTGACTTATCGTGGCTCAGGGTTTCACAGGATGAAGAAGCTGCACCTTGTTCACTAAGGTCGCGAAACGCAGAGAGCCGAGGTCTCATGCGACGGGTGGCAGTGACACAGCTCGTGAGAAGAGTATAGCGGGGTTAACAAGTGGCATGTGCGCATCACTTTGGCAGATTCCACGCAGCATTGACCTCTCGCGTCTCGAGGATTCTCGAAGGAGGAGAACAAGAGCTCAACACCCCAACTAGCGAGGTTGCGAGTGGTGCTAGTGTTTGGCCTAGCCTACAGTTACATGTAGCAGGCACTAGTGAGGAGGGAGCCATACCCGTATAGTATCTCGGGTATCGGTGTTTGGAGAAAGGGGAGTCGAGAGTCTTGATTCCCGACTTACGAGTTGTGAAAGGCGCTTGCACTAAGGCCAACTTATGGTCGTTTGGAGGAGGATAAGGGAAGAGAGGGTCTACGTTAGGCCCCATAGAAGTCTCAAGGATTCTATTTCTTGAAGAAAAAGACGAAAAATCTAAGTTGTTGTAGTGGGTGTGTGACACCCTAATGGCATTATGCATCAATTTCCTCATCTCAAGCCTTGAGGACAAGGCCAATTTTAAGGGGGAGGGCATGTTAGGGACCTAACCTACCTAACCCCTCAAGTGGGTAGAAAAATACATTTCCATGTGATAAAGGTCAATATTAATAAGGCCTAGAAATAAGGAGGAATAAGTCAAATGTAAGAAGACCTAATAGAAGATTCCGCTTCTAGAAGGATATTCCTCTAGTTTGTTCTTTTGAATAGATAGATTTAGTATAAATAGGAATAGAGGGTATGCGAAGTTTTGTCCTGGATATTATTGTAATAGAGATCTGCTATGTTGGAGGTTTCCCCCTCAAAGAGGCAAGTGAACATTGCTATCAGTAATCAAAGTGATCTTTCTGGTGTTATTCTTGTATTAGTATGGTATTATTGTGGTATTGTTCTGTTATATCATTGTTTCTCTGCCATTTCTAAGTAATTATTTATGTTCTACATACTATTTTATATATGGAATACTACAAGAATCTCAGATATAGTATCCAATCCTATCCATATCATCATTGGTTAAGATATAAAAAGGGGTCTGTCGTTGCACCTTATCTTTCTTCTGCGCCCCGCCTGTCTGTTATAGCTCCTTATCCTTTCTTTTAAGTCCTGCGTAAGGGACTATAGATTGGTTAGGAGAATTGTCTACATCATTCGTCTGATCTTGTTATTCCTTACTTTTTTTGTGGTCTTCGTCCTCTTTTTATGACCCTAACTTGTCTATGGGACTCTTCCAATCATCCTCCTAGTCAGAGATGATTAAGTGCACGTCTTCTAGTGTCAACTGATAACTAGTTGGAAACTCTTTCCATGTAGGATCATTTTTTTATTGCATGTACAGATGGTGCATGTCAGATCTGAATCGTATGACATCCTTGTATGCGACGACTTCTTCCTCTAGTATGTGTAGTGTGGTCTCCAATACATTCGTAATGAGATGAAAATAGGTATAAAAAGTGGCGTTGTTGTCATTTTGTCATCTCTTGATTGTTGAGTGCCAAAAGTACTAGCAACCAAAGGGCTGCGACCTGAATTGTGCATGCGCTGGTAATATGTTGACTCCTTCCACTCAAACAATGCAATGAGTATGGGTAGCCATGCGTAGTGAAATTCAATGCCCTTATCCCCGGACTCTATGTAATCTTGTAGAAATTGGTTAGCTATAAATGTCGCCCAGTTCATCTAAACTCCTTCATTGCATTTCTTTGCTGCTAAAATTACTGTCACTGACAATTCGTCTCTGCGACATTTGTGCAATAGTTTGTAGGCCAAAACCTGCATCATTAACTTGACATATTTTTCACTAATGATCTTCACATCCATATCCCTTTTTCCTCTGAATGTGTCAAATTTTTCTTTCATGGATTCAGAGAGGGCTCTCTCTCCCATTTTGTGGAACAACAATGATGGGTCTTCTCCTGCTTTTCCAAAACTTGTGATACATACAATTAGCGCAGTATCAATCAAGATTGGAGGATCGAGCCAAAGTGTCCCCCCATGAATGAAGCTAAGTAACAGCTTTACACATGCATTAATATTCGTATTTCGTCCGAAATGTAGAATTTCAAACAAGTTCAGTATCCCTGTTTTCTCTAAGCCCTACGCCCATTCCTATGGCTCTACCCGAATTGCGCCTTTCCCTGGGTCAGTCTTCATGCATAAATACTTATACCTAACCAACTCAGGTAATTTATGTGTATCAATGATATCATGATCCATAAACTTCATATTGGCCACCTTCCCGAGCATGTATTCATGACTACTGACATTGTCTGGAACTAGTGTTATTGGCAATGAGTACTTTGCATTCACTGGTACGTTTACTGGGGATGCGTCATCCTTCCTTGGAGTTAAACAACCTATGTGAAAAATTGTTGGTGGCGTTAGGGTTGAAATTTCGACCACTTCCTCGACCTCCACATCTACTACTGGTTTCTTTGGTTGTTTCTTCACTGCAGTGGATGACCCTCCCATTCTTGGTGGCACCATTCTTCATGTATGATGGAATTTTGGATGAGCTCTGTGTGTCTGTGCAGGTTGCGTTATCTTGGATCTGGTAGTTTGATTCTATTTTCTCCCACTTTCATGTAACAATAACTTAGAGGTTATTGAATTCTTGTTGTTTTTGTGCTTTCGTACCAAGTATACCTGTCTCATCCTTCCTTAATTGCCTTGCCCAATATGGCTTCATAGTTGGTGACTTGGTAACTAAATGCTTCTTTATTTCCAAATCCGTTTTATGATTTCCCTCTCGTACTATTGATCTATTCGTGATTTCTGGCAGCTTTCCTATTTAATATTTATACGATGCTATTATGACATGTCACGCCTGCCTCCTAGTTGTCATTTCCATGCCTTACTTCTTTTAATGGTCTTTTCATTTCCAAAATACACATTGATTCTTTGTTATTCCATATGTATACTTCGCAGTTGGTCACCTCCATATATTTTCTTTTAACTTGGCACAATATTGTTTTCATGGATGATGATTAGTCCAACTATAAAAGTTCTGATACCTTGGTATTCAAACACTCTTTTTCTTTTTCCAATATCTACTTTTTATTTGTTTTCTTTCATTTTTCTACTTTTTATTTGGTTTTTCCTATTTTTATTGCTACTATGGTACACTTACTATAATACAGGGGTTTTGGCGTAGCGTAGATTACTGTGCATATTTTTGACTATCTCTATAGATTTTCAGTCGACTTCCATTCACCATTCCTTCCAGGATTTTTCTATCCAAGGTTTCCAACCGTGCAACACCCGTCTCGGTTATTTGTTGGATCACGTAGGGTCCCAAACATTGCATGCAAAACTTCCCTAGATATTTAAAATACTTGTTGTCATAGAGTAGTACCAAATTGACGACTCGAAATTTCTTTGGTTTAATGTGTGGATCGTGCCATGTCTTCTCTCTGGATTTATGAACCTGTTGATGAAATCCTGCATTAAACCAATCCTCCTCAAGATGAACTAACTGTGCCAACCTCTCCTCTATTGCACTAGTACCCAAGCGTTTAGTGATTGCTTCAATGCATAGGTTAGGTAGATTGAACTCCATTGGTATCACTACTTCCTGTCCATAGACCAATCAGAAAGGTGTATGTTTTGTTAGCTTCTTACTTGTGGTTTTGTAAGCCCATAATACTATCAGGATTCATAAGTCTCAATCATCTCTCCATACATTGTAGATCTTTGTCAAAGCATTCTCCAAGATCTTATTAAAATATTCCACTGTGCCATTAGCTTGCGGGTGACATGGTGTACTCTTTCGATGATGAATATGAAACTCCTCCTTCAATGCTGCAATTGTTATGTTAAAAATGTGTGTACCTTGATCACTAAGTAATATGCACAAACATCCAAATATTGTGACTACATTCTCAAACAGAAACCGTGCAGTAGTCTCTGCAGTACAATCGGTAACTGGTGTTTCTTTCTCCCACCTCGTCAAGTACTCTATCAGAGTGATGATGTATCTTTCCCATGATCTCTTTGCTTGTGGATTGATCATTCCTACAAATTCAATGTCCCACTTATCAATTTCTTGCAACGTAACCTGTAGATTTAACAACATTTCATCTCTCCTAGATGGTTTTCCCACTCTTTGACATACGCCGTAGGACTAACAATACCAATGCACATCTTTATGAATCGTAGGCAAACAAAGCCCTGCACATAAAATATTATATGTCATTTCTTTTCCAGTGTAATTTCGTCCAACAATTCCATCGTGCACTTCCTCTAGTATAATCGACTTCAATGTTCTATATGATCCTGTAGCAAACTGAACACCCTCCAATCAACCAAGGAAACTTCCAGAAATTTACGGATGAACTCCTTGAATGTTTCCACTACTACTCTAGAAAACACCGCGAGGGATTTCTTCAATCCAAATGGCATAAATGTATACTGATAACTGCCCCACTTCCTCCTAAAAGTGGTTTTGTGTCTATCCTCCTACATGATTCTTATCTGATGGTACCTAGAGAATCCATCGGTAAAAGAAAAAGTTTCTTGACCTCCTATGTTCTTGATTACTTCATCCATGAATGGTGTTAGGAATGGATCATGTAATCATGCATCATTCAATTTCCTTAGATCCACATAGATCCTAATTCCTCCTATATTCTTGTCTTGCACCACCATTTGGCTAATCCACATAGATTATTCTACTAGTTCAATGATTCCTACATCTAGCATCATGTCTATTTCATCCTTGACCTTCTCCTTGTACCTCGGGTTTAACTTGTAAGGTCACTGTCGTACTAGATTAGCTCCAGGTTTTAGGGGGATCTTCATCTCTCCTAAGTCTCTTGCTATCCCCTTCATATTTGAGAATGTTGTTGGGAATAAATCCTGATATTCCCACAATAAGTCTGCAACCTTATCGATTGTTTCATTGTTCCAAAAATATCCTATCTGCGCAAACTTAGGATTCTTTGTTGTCCCTATTATCACTGGAAAATGGATCACTACAAATACAGATAATGGATGAATAAATAATTAACACAAACACAACATACTACTAATATTCATGGAAGGATTACACTCAATTTAGCAATACAATCATAAAACTATCTAAAAGTGGTTCTGTAAATCTATGCACATTCAGCGAAAGCAACCCAGGCTAACACGGTGTACAATGTGCACAGTGCGCAACTAACAGTCGAAAGACTCGCACACATGTAGAAATGGAACATTGATGAGTTTGGTTGGGCCTCAACCACTTTTGGGATGAAGGGGATCTCCCCTATACCTAAAATCTCACCCAAATATCACCTTGGGATCACTGAAAAGGATGGTAGGTACCTCCAAGGGCCTCCCATTCAAATTTGGAACTAGTTAAAAAAAATCTTTCCATCCTCCTATAAATAAAGGGCCATTGTATACAAAAACTAGGAAACATTTGAGTATTTTTATGCTTCTCATTTTTAGCTTTGGGAAGCCATATTCCTCTTAGAAATATTTGGGCATATATAGCAAGTGTTAGGACTCTCTCCTCTTGACTATTCCATCAATAGTTTCTTCACCATTTCCCTTTGTTAGTCATTGATAGTAGAAAGAATAATTCATACTTGGGGACTCAAGAGCCTTGCCAAGGAGGAAGAGGGGACTCATAAGTTCCCATATTTCTCCAAGGATTATCAATTTGAAGATCAATTTACTTGGTATATCTCTCTTGTGTTGTATTTGTGCATTCATTTCAAGTTATTGTTTTCTTAGTTTATATTTATTTCATTGTTCTTTATTTATTGTTTCTTTATGTTAGTTGAGCCACTAACCAACTAACTCTTTGTTGTGCATTTTGGATATCCTAACTAGATAGTTAAGGGACCTCCTTTTACTCACCCTTGTGACAAAAGGGACCCAGTATGGTTGCAAATATGTTGGGTTCCTTTTGTCACAAGGGTGAGCAAAATGAGGTCCCTTAACTATCTAGTTAGGCTATCTAGAAAGAACAACATAGAGTTAGTTGGTTAGTGGCTCATCTAACATAAAGAAACAAGAAATAAACAAAAATGAAATACATCTAAACTAAGAAAACAATAATTTGAAATGAATGCACAAAGAAAACACAAGAGATATATACCAAGTAAACTGATCTTCAAATTGATACTCCTTCATGAAATATGGGAACTTTTGAGTCCCTTCTTCCTCCTTGGGAAGGTTCTTGAGTCCCCAAGTACAAAGTTTTCTTTCTACTATCAATGACTAACAAAGGGAAATGGTGAAGAAAAGAGTGATGGACTATTCAAGAGGAGAGAGTCCTAAAACTTGCTATAGATACCCAAATATTTCTAAGAGGAAGATGGCTTCCCAAAGATAAAAATGAGTAGCATAACAATACTCAAATGCTTCTTCTTTTTTGTATACAATGGCCCTTTATTTATAGGAGGATGGAAAGCTTTTTCTTAACTAGTTCCAAGTGTGAATGGGAGGCCCTTGGAGGTACCTCCCATCATTTCAGTGATCTCAAGGAGAAATTTGGGGGTGATTTTGGGTATGGGGGAGATCCCCTTCATCCCAAAAGTGGTTGAGGCTCGACCAAACTCATTGATGCATTGTTTTTTCATTCGCGCAGGTCTTTCAACTATCAGTCGTGCACTATGCGCGTCGTACATCTTGTTATCCTGCACAGATGTGCGCGCGCTGCTTTGGTTGAATGTGCATGTATTTCCTAAACCATTTTTACATAGTTTTATGATTGTCTTTCCAAACTAAGTGTAATCATTCCATGAATATTGGTAGTATGTTGTGTTTTTGTTAATTGTTTCTTCATCCATTGTTTGTATTTATAGTGAGCCATTTTTTGATGATAACATATCAGTTATCAAATCAGGTATGCAGATGGGGCCAACCATTGGACCTTGAATCTCTCTTCGGTAACTTAGGCCATTTACACTCCGGACCAAGTGTTGCTCCACTCTAGCAACATATGCCTTGGCCCTGCCACCAATAACCAAGTTGAATACGTTGTTGTCATTGGTCTCCTCTCCGAGGCTAGTCACCTTCATATTTGTCACCTTAGCATTCTCTTATATTCTTAGCTTATCGTCCATTAGCTCAACAATGTGTATCGTGTTTGTGATCCATGCCTATATCACAAGTCCCTGCAAGTCAAACTTCTTCTACGAAATTTTGAGTCCATCACATCTGCTCATATTTCTAGAAACCACAACTAGAAGGCAGATAACATAACTAATCAAGTACTAGATTGACATTTATCACATTAACATACATATTTCATTCATCCATCAACAACTAAATAAAAAAAACATATCAAATACATACACACATGTCTCAAATTCTCTACTCATACATATAGATCGCTCCTATTTTGATACAAAAAATAAATACATACATGCCTTAAATCCATGGCTAGGCCCTCTCATCATATCTATACAAAATAGGGGAGTTCCAATGATTCGTACATAATAAAAAATTAGGCCCAACCTATATATGGTCTTCCTACCACCTAGGGTGACCCTAGCCATGGTACATCCCCACCGGCTAGTGAAGCTCCCCCAGCTAGAATATCCACAGCAGGAATCTGCCTCATCATTGCTGCACCCACAATTGCTACCCGTAGAATCATTGAACTCCAGCGTGGGTCCCCACCAATACAAAACTCTAGGATAACCTCATCCCAGATCCGAACCCACAAATTCTTGAGAAATATGTCCAAGACACCCTCAAGGAACCTCCTCGGCTCCTCCATATCTCGGTCATGTTCCTCAGGCTTAGATCTGCCCTACCCCCCTACTGGTCCTACTCCCACTGCATATGTTGGTCCTTCTCCTGCGACATGCATCGGGCCTACCCCCGGATCATCAAACCGACGACGCTTCTTGGCCCACCCCCCCTCTACCTACTCATCTACCACCCCCTGAGAAACATCTACCCCACAACCACCAAGTCCCACATTTTCATGATCAAACCAACAAATATGTATCAATACCAACAATATACACATATATAAACTCAATCACAAAATACAAAAGACAAAGTGTCATACACTCACCTTTGTCATCCTAGTCCTGTCCTAGAGGCAGGATCATGATAGGATGACGTCGGAAGTCCATCCCATGGTATGAAAAATCATAGAACACCTAAGGGGTTTGCCACAAGACCCACTCAAATGTAGGGGTAAAATAATTCCCCATGGACCCTCCCCCCTAGAAGGGCAACAACTTCCCCACCTCATTAGTCATGGATCCTACATTGTTGCTGTTGGATTACTAAGAGGGGGGGTGAATCAGTAATAATGTAATTATAATCCTTTTTCTTCAAATGTTATATCAATGTAGAATTATTATCCAATAATGAGCAGTAATAAATACATTTTCATGATCAAACCAACAAATATGTATCAATACCAACAATATACACATATATAAACTCAATCACAAAATACAAAAGACAAAGTGTCATACACTCACCTTTGTCATCCTAGTCCTGTCCTAGAGGCAGGATCATGATAGGATGACGTCGGAAGTCCATCCCATGGTATGAAAAATCATAGAACACCTAAGGGGTTTGCCACAAGACCCACTCAAATGTAGGGGTAAAATAATTCCCCATGGACCCTCCCCCCTAGAAGGGCAACAACTTCCCCACCTCATTAGTCATGGATCCTACATTGTTGTCATGGATTACTAAGAGGGGGGTGAATCAAGACAATGTAATTATAATCCTTTTCTTCAAATGTTATATCAATGTAGAATTATTATCCAATAATGAGCAAGAATAAATAATCAATCAATAAATACACAGCATTACACTGTGATTTTTAATGGAAACCCAAATCGAGAAAACCATGGAATGCTTTTCTTATATGTCTTTAAGAATTGGTATTCATTGGAAGTACCAACTTCCTTTTGTTTTCCAACAAGAATCAAGGAGGCTCCAACCCCCTAGTTTCTCGCCAGTTAAGCAACTTGAGGGAAGCTCCACTCCCAAATCTCTCAAGCAAACTGTAAGGAGGCTACAACCCCCAATGTTCTTCTCAAGCATAACCTAAGGTGGCTACAACCACTGCCCTTGCCCCGCCCCGCCACCTTTTGAAGTAGAAGCGAATGATGGAACCATCACACTATCACTGTGAGAAAAAATGTACCAATCAACCTGCAACAAAAAACATGTACCAATAACTTGAACCATGTATCAACTATGCATCAACCTGTACTATAAACAAGTGAATCAACCATGTTCCAACCTGTAATCAACATGTAAAAAACCTGTACCATAAACAAGTGTATCAACTATGCACCAACCTATAACAAACAAACTGTAATCAACATGCACCATAAAAAGTGCATCCAACCATGTGCTAAGTATGTACCAATCATGTGTCAACTATGCATCAATTATGACTCATCAATAATGTACCAACATCAACTATACACCCCATGTATGTGTGCTAACTCATCAACTACTTGTCTCTAACTATACTCAACATGTACCAACCAAAACAATCCCCTATCAATTTCTACTATCCAAATCTGATTTGTAGCTCTATAATATATCTGGTATATATGATCACATTCTCCCAAACCTTCCTTAACTTTTAAAAACAAGAGACTAGCATTTCATCAAACTTCTTTCTTTAGTCTCACATGCCTAGTTTTGGATTAGTCAACAACCCTAACTTGAAGTAATCATAACTTTGAACCTCAGATGTACAACATCTGAAACTGATACACAATTTTCTTCAAGCAGGTTTTATGAAATTCCTCCAAGTGGCACTACTTGGAACATCTCATAAAAGGATTGAGCAGTAAAATGGCATACCTTGTTGAATTTTAGCTTATTCTAGGGAGAGATCCCTGTAGAGAGTGCCCCAGACAACATATTTGATGAAATTGAAAATGATACACCACATACTAAAGAATGTACCCCAACCAAAACAATTGGTCTCACTAAATTTGATCTCATGAATAATTTATGACGCTTAATTCTAAACACCCGACATTTGACTAGTTTCGTGGACTGGCCACAAACCCTATTTTCCACAGAGTGTAACTCAGGTACAACGACCACAAGCTTAATTTTAACCAGATACTTTGATATGTTTTCACTTGAATAGAAATTCTGATCCGGAATCATTATAGAAAAAAAGTTATAGCTTAAATAAATGGTGAGATGACCCAAAACCAACACACCTTAGAGAGCACCATCAAAGAATTTATCCCTTCCTTGCATTTCAGCCTTCTTTCTTCACTTCCTCTCCTCATAATTTCATCTTTAGATATCATTTGTATACCTTAGACACCTATAGATATTCAATATGCTCAATTTTATTCAAATGAGAGAGCTCACTTCATTTATAATTCCAGCTTCTTTAAAAACATCTTCTAGGTCACTCTTGGCCCCACTTTCCCATTTTAGGGTTGGGTCCACTTCTAATTTCCATTAAAATTGGCTACTAAAATAATTTATTTTTTGTATTCACTTTGAATTATAATACACTTCATCACTTCAATTTTTATTATTTACCTTTTTTAAAATCTCTTTAAACCACTTTGGATTACTTTGACCTTTGGGGTCTCTAGGATGACATATGAGGGTCCTCCAACTGTGAAGGCCATAACTCTCAAACCGAGGAGTTATGTGACGCTCTACATGCCAACAGAAATGGCATGACATTTACTATCCATATAGAATATTATTATCTGAAAATATATCATAACCTTGTACCGCTACTCCATCAAACAAACTTGGGTCCATTACCCAAACCTCAAGTCTCCAACTTCTCATGGCTATAACTCTCTAACCATGAGGGAATTATGTGACGCTTCCACATACCATGGGAAATGACATGACAAGAACCATCCATCTAAGATATTTTCCCATTAAATCCACTTCCTCTCATCTCATTATTCCACACTACATGTGTTCTTCAATTCCACCCGAAAAGCGCCTTCCCATGAGGGCTTTCACCATATAAATTCACTTTGGAGTCTTCATCCATATTTACTTCTATCAACCATGACAAAACAATAATGAGTTATATTTACATCAAACACTATTGGGCACACCAAACCTTTGTGCTACTGGTCTTTTCTTTCAAGGGTTGACATCAATGACAACCAACCTTAATCAACAATCTCCCATTGCATTGATGGAAACACTTTGATGCAACACCGAAATCATATCAATCATGCCCCCGAACCATGCCCTATGTCATCTACATATGATAAATCTGATCCTCCCTCAAACCATGCCTCGCCCTAGATGATAAATCTTTTCCCTTTGTCATCAATGGAAAAGGTATCTTTCCATCCTAAGATTCCCCTTGACAGACTTTTCTCTTATGGTGCTTCCTCGTACATCTAAGACATATAGGATAAGCATCAAAAAAAATCATTCATTTTTGGAGTAGAAATAACTCCAAGTCTTCTTTGGCTTAAGATATTCAAAGGATTCCCGGAAGTGGTTTTGTAAAGATGTTCCACTTGTTCTTTTGTGCCCACATACCTTCAACTCTCATGTTCTTTCTCGCGAACTCATTCCCCGTAGAAAGTGTATACCGATTAGAATATGATTAGTCTTGAGTGCATCAATCGGTTTTTGAAACACTCCATACACTTGTACATCAAAATATATTGAATGTGGGCCTACTATACTCAACTCAGAGTAATTGCCAAAGTTTGTTTCATCCAAAGAACCTGCGGTACAACATGTTAAGTTGCCGCAATATACCGCTTCTTACTGTGATAGAGATATCGTATGATTGTTTCGTTATCCATGATAACAAACACTTCACTCTGGGTAGAACGCTGTTCCACCGGGTGCTTTGTCGGTCATTAATACAACCTATGCACCGTGACTGTAGGCCATAAGTGATAGATCTTTCCCCTTGATACCATAATCCAAACTCGCTTGTGTTCCTTTGAGATTTGAAGATCCTCTTAGCCAATACATGTGATTCCTTGGTGCTGATTGAAATCATGCCAACTGTCCAATCAGCTCTCAGATACATCTGGTCTGATGATGTCACATATAGTAGGTCGCCAATCATTGACCTATATTGCCTCTCGACTGTAGACTTGTATCATCATCTTTGCTAAACTTATAACTGGTTAGCATGGGAGTGATAAATGGTTTACAATCTTCTATTCTCGCCAACACTTTAGCATTTTTTGATATAATTTGGCTATTTGAGAAATAAAAATTCCTTTGGTTGCTTTGACGTATCTAATGTCCCGTAAAGAAGGATAATTCTCCAAGTAATGACATTTCAAATTCACTGCATGTCTTTTGCAAATTTCTCGGTTAACCTCGCTATCACTACCAAAATAATATCAACATAAACTTTAATTAATAAAATATTACCTTTGACTTACCTTGATGTAGAGGTTGTTGTCTGCGACTTCCTTTTTCTCAACCCCTCGGCCGCAGATACTTATCTAGTCCGGAGTACCATGCTCTAGGAGCGTTGTTTTAGACCATACAAGGCCTTTTTAATTTGGCTAATATAGTTCAGGTTTCTCTCGACAACCGAAATCCTTCTCGCTTGTTCAATGTAGACTTTTCTTCAAGTTCCCCATTTAGAAAGATGATTTTACATGTCTATCCGAGAGTAATTTAACATTTTTGGAGCATGCATAAGCTAAAAAGTAAAATGGATTGCTTCCATTCTCGTATTAACCGGGGTATATGTCTCTTCAAAACATTCCTTTTCAATCTGTGCATATCCTTTTACATACCAATCTAGCTTTGTTCCTTGTAACCCCGCCCATCTTCATTCAATTTATTCCCCGAAAACCCATTTCAGGTCGACACATTCTTATTCTCTTTTTGGTCTTGGAACCAATTCCCTCAAGTGTCATTTTTTCTCTATTTGATCTAATTTCTTCATCCATGGCCTTATTCCAAAAGTCATCCTTGTAGGCTTCTTCAAAACAAATTTTGGTTCAATTGTAGATAAGAGTGCTAGGTGTGTTTGTTCTCGTGAATGAATTTTTCTTCTCTATTTTCAACTCCTATCTTTGTTTCCAATAATATGATCTCAAGGATGATTCTTCCGTGACTCGCTTGCTAGGTGTCTTGGAGATACTTTTACGAAATTGCTCTTCTACTTCTTTCTCGGATTCTCTTCATCTTCATATTCATCTTTCTCTTCTTCTTCTTTTCATCTCTTTCTTCAAAAAGTTGTTCCATTGATTTGCTTTCTTTCTTTCTTTGATTTTGGTCTACTCGTTTCATCAATTGTTACATTGATGCTTTCCCACAACTTTGTTTAATCTAGATTGTAACACTTGTATGATTTTGTACTTGGCAACTAACAAGTATTCCTTTTGTCCACGGAGAGTCAAACTTTTCCATTCTCGGCCATCTTCTTTTGATGTAGTATTTGCTTCCAAAACTCGGGTGTTTACATTGTGTCGTCTTCCTTTCCATAGCTCGTATGGAGTTTTTATCAGTGTTGTTTCTCGAAAGCATTATTTTGTTTTGAATGAACTGTTGTATGCACTATAAGTGTGTCCAAAAATATCTATCAACTTTGAATCCATTATCATTGTTCTGTTTTACTTCTTTGTAATCGCCCTCTATTCTTTTCTTTCAACAACTCTATTCTCATAAGGAGGTGTCCCAGCTTGTATGGAGAATTTTATTCCATGATTGTTTAGTCCATAAATTCCTTTGAGGTAAATTCTCCTCCATTATTCCATCCTTAAGCATTTGATTCTTGAATCCATCCTACTTTTCAACCATTTCCTCAGATTCCTGGAAATTTTCAAAAGCTCGGGATTTGTTCTGAGAAATCAAACTGCAGCCATTCTTGTATAATCATCAACTAATACCATGTGCATCTCTCATATTTTAAGCCTTTTTGTTGTAGTTGGTCCAACTAGATCACCAAAGATGCACAATTTCCACCGGTTTTGTTGTTGAATATTCCTTTGATTTGAACCTCGTCTCTTTGTTTGTTTTCCCTGTTGGCAATGCTTGCATAAAGTGTTGGTTGGTTTCTTTGACTCGTGGCATTTCTCCTGACCGCTTTTGTTGACCTTCGACAGGTTATCAAATGCATATGTGGCCCATTCTTTCAGGCCATAGCCAACTTTCATCTTCCTTTCCTAGGACAACACTTTTCATTTCCAATTTCGCTTAACACATATATGTTGCTTTAGAAGTTCTTGGTACCGTAGCTTTACTCAATTTCTTCAACCTTCTTTTCTTATCTCTACACTTTTGTGAATCGAAAGTAACTTCTTTATGAACTTGGTCACACATTTGACTCCACACTTAAAAGATTATGTTTCATATCTTCTACTTCAGTAGAACGTTTTTTTTCCCTTTTCATTCTTGTTCCCAATTGACGCGGCTTCCAATGATATTTGATGAATCATCATTTCCAAAGGAGACTGACCATCTCTTTCCTCTCAGAATAAGAAACTGGTCTCTACCACCTGTCATGTGTTTTTGAACATCCACTCACAACATACCAACCACGCTTCTTCTGCTTATCTTGTAGAGCTAATCGCATTCTTCATTGCTATAATCGGGATTCATTTCTTCTTTATCCATGTCATTTTCTCGAGATTCTTGTTTGTGACTCTGCTGAGGTTCTTTAGAAGGGACTACCATTCTCGGCACCTTTGGCCATGGTTCGTAATTGTTTTATTTGTAACATTCCACTTCAAGTGATCAAGGATTCAAAACTGTTGTAAATTCTTCTCAGAGCCACTTAGACTTTGAATAACCCCTTTGTGTATGGATCTCAAAGTAGTTATTGTTCTGTTGTTAGCTCTGCACTTCATGTTTCTTATGTCCAAAATTTTTACAAGCATAACATAAACCAAAAAATATAGTTTTGATACCTGGTAGTTGAATAACTTATGAAAGGAGGTACTCTTACAAATCCTTCTTCTTGAGGCTCTGGCCTATCTATTGTTGATTCCGAATCAATCTCTTTCTACAGGAGGAGTTTCCTAATCTCCTTTTGTATATATTTTTATCCCCTTTGATTGTTTCTTTGGCATAACTTTTGATTTGTTTTTGCTCATATTTTGGGAGCTTGATCCCTTTTCTCGCTGATTGTATCCAAGTTTGGACTTGTCAAGATAAAAATTTTGACTACTAATAATGGCATCTAAAACTTTTGAGCTATTCTCATGTATTTTTCTTTTGAATAACCTTCTTAGTGTGACAATCTCTCTGCTTCTAGGTTTCCAATAATCCCTATCCTTTCCTTTCCTTCTAGCTATTCTTGAGTGATTCTTCAATTCTTTTTATATTCTTTTATTTGAAACTTCAATTTTGTAATCATTTGTTTTAGTTCTTGAGTGTCTTTTTTTCTTTATCTAGTTCTCGGGCTTTTGTAGTTTCTTGTTTTCTTCTTTTCTCTCTCTCATAACTTCTATAAAGACTCATTAATTCTTCTTCGAAGTCAACTTATGCCTCTTCACTTCTTTATTCATGCTTCTTCATATTCTTCTTTGGAGTATTTTTTATCAAATTCTTCTACCACCATGAATAGAACTCTCCTATTTCCCCAATCACACCGACTTCATCTTTATCCGATGATGAGATGTCTTCTTTGGTGCAAAAGTTTTTCTTGAAAACTTTCTTTGTAGTTCTTTACCTTTATATGTTTGTCTTCCTTTTGAGTAACCTTCATCATTTCTCTTTTCTTATCAGGACATTTGTTAACAAAATGACCAATACCTTCACAATTAAAACAAATTAAAGGAAGCTTACCTCAGACCTCCTCACTGTTGGTTCCCTTTGTTCATTCTTTTGACGGTTGGTTCACTTCTTCATCATCTTCTTCAAGATGTTGTTGTTGTTGCTATATTCTTCTTGTTCCTTTTCTTTTTGCTTTGATCTTTTGATGCTTTTAAAGGTTGCTTCTTTACATCCTCGATTTTCCTCGCTCGGGCTCTCATCTCATATGCTTGGAAGATTCCATGTAGTTCATCCATGCTTATTGGAGTTTTAGATCCGATCTTTCTCTAGTGTTGATATATTAGCTCGAATATCATAGGAAGAGATCTTAATACCTTTTGAACAATTACGCATCTTTGATTTCTTCTCCCAATCCTAAGGATTGCATCCAATCGCTTCATCGACCACTGCATAGCTAGGCTACTACATCTTCATCTTCCTTCATTTTAGTTGTTTGAACCGACCTCTATAAGTTTGAAGCTTTGTTGTTTTGACTTTCAAATCTCCTTCATAAATATTTCAAGCTTGTCCCAAATCTCTTGGGCACAGATTTACAATGTGCAACTTCAGTGAATAATTGCATCGGTATTCATTAAAAAGTGCATTTATGGTTTTGGAATTATTTTCACCGAGTCTCACTGCTTTGTCACTATTATTATGGAACTGTTGGTGTTGTGTGTATCCATCTACAATTGATTAAAACTTGAAATCCCCGGGTGTCAGAGAGCATGACTTCATCCTTATGCTCCAAAACATGGCCTTTATGTCCATCAAACTTTTGTATTCCATTTTTATATGAGTTGGTACTCTCCATGATCTACCTTCGGTTAAACTGGACAAGGAACCCGCCTGGGATACCACAATTGTTGGATTACTCCAGAGGGGCAAGAATTATCAATAACATAATTATAATCCTTTATTCAAATGTTATATCAATGTAGAATTATTATCCAATAATGAGTAATAATAAATAAACAATCACACACATACACAAGACACCACCAAGAAAATTTATATGGAAACCCAAATCGAGAAAACCATGTATCGTTTTTTCTTATATGTCTTGAAGAATACATTCATTGAAGCACCAACTTCTCTTTGTTTTCCAAATTTACATAACCTGAAGGAGGCTCCAACCCCTAGTTTTTCGTGCTCAAACCTAAGGGAATATCCAACTCCCCAAATCTCTGGGGTTACAACCAGTGGCTACAACCCTTATGTTCTCCGGCTATAAACGGAAGGTGGCTACAACCACTGGCTCCCTGCTCCGGCCCTGCACCTGAAGTAGAAGTAGAATGGATGGAAATCCATCACACACTATCACCGTGGAGATATACCACTATAAACCCATACCAATAACCAACCATGCATCAACCATGCATCAACCTCGTACTCTCAACCCATAATCAACTCGTACTATAAACAAGTGCATCAACCATGCACCAACTGCACTATAAACAAGTGCATCCATCCATGTGCCAAGTATGTACTAATAATGTTTCAGATCCACTATCAACTATGACTCATCAATATGTGTACCAACATTATCAACTATACACCTCATGTGTATGTGCCAACTCATCAACTACTTAAGAAACCCAACCATGTACTCAACATGTACCCCAACCAAAATCCCTCATCAATTTCATCATCCAAATCTGATTTGTAGCTCAGTAATAAAACCTAGTGTACATGATCACATCTCTTCAAACCTTCCTTAACTTTAAAAACAAGAGACTTACTACCAAATTTTCTTTAGTCTCATGCCTAGTTTTGGATTAGTCACCAACGCTAACTCAGTAAGTAATCATAACTTTGAACATAATGTATAAATATCTGAAACTAATACACAATGTTCTTTCAGTGTGTGTATTATGCAATTCCAAGTGGAACTACTTTGAACCTCTGCAGTGCTGAGTTATAGAAAATGGTACAACTTGCTGAATTCCTCGGGCTTATTCAAGAGAGAGACCTTGTAGAGCTGCCTCCGCACAAAATATTTGATGAAATTATCTAAAATGTTACACAACATACTAAAATGTGCACTAACCTAACTAACACAATTGGTCTAACTGAATTTGGATCTGTTATGAAGAATTATAGATGCACTAAACACTCCGATTTTGACTAGTTTCTGGGGATCGCCACAAACCCTATTTTCCAATTAGTGTAACTCCCAAAATATAATCCACCCACAAGCTGAATTTTAACCAATGGATAATTGGATATGTTTCAAATTTGAATATAAATTTTAGGATCTGAATCATTATAGAAAAAAACTATAGCTAAAATGGTGAGATGACCCGAAAATAACATACCTTAGAAAGCACCATCAAAAGAATTTATCCTTCCTTGCATTTCTCGGCCCTTTTCACTTTCCTTAGAATTTTCATCTTAGATACTTTCATTTTGTTAATCTCATACACCTATAGATATTATTCAATATCTCAAGTGTGATTCAAATGAGAGAGCCCTTGCCTCTTATTTATACTTCCAAGTAGCTTCCTTAAAACATCTTCCGTGTCACTTGGCCCCACTTTCCTTTATTTTAGGTCATCCACTTCTAATTTCTCCATTAAAATTATTATTGAAATAATTTATTTTGTATTCACTTTGAATTATAATAATACACTCATCACTTCAATTTTCATTATTTACCTTTTAAAATCTCTTAAACCATTTTGATTACTTTGACCTTTGGGATTCTAGATGACATATGAGGTCCTCCAACTTCATAAGGCCATATAACTCTCAAACCGCGAGGAGTTATGTGTGACGCTCTACATACCAATAGAAATGGTATGACGTACCATCCATATAGAATAGTATTCTCGAAAAATATATCATAACTCATACCGTTAATACCCATCAAACAAACTTTGGGTCCATTACCCAAACCTCGGGTCTCCAACTTCTCATGGCCATAACTCTCTAACCGAGAGGAATTATGTGCGGATCGCCCACATACCAATCGAAATGACATGACAAGAACTATCCATATAGGAATTTTTCCCGACAAATTCACTTCCTTCATCTCATTATTCCAATAATTAATCATGGGTTCTCTTACTCCACAAAGTGTCTCTTTGTGGAGGGCTTTCACCATAAGTGTATCCACACTTTGAGTTCATCCATATTTACTACTTCTTATCAACCACGAAAAAAAAATAATGAGTCATATTTACATCAAAAAATATTGGGTCCATTACCCAAACCTTTTTGCTACGGGTCTTTCTTCAAGGGTTGACATCAATGACAACCAACCTTAATCAACAGTTGCAAGCTCCAAAATAGCCTGAGGGTGTAGAAAAACCACCCTCTCAAACATGAAGGCGGACAAAACTGAGCCAAATGTGAACTCGCCACATCTGGCTGCCACACACTGGTCCAATTGTTCCACCATATAGGCACACATCAAGTGGTCCCATGCAACCATCCTACCATTCATGGTCTGCTCTGCAATCACCATATGCACACCAGAAATGCGTTGCATCCCCAATGACTTGTAGATCTAGACCATCATCGCACAAAACACCTATACCTCGAGTGAATCAATAGAGATGATGTTGATCGATCCACCACTCATATTTCTCTCCCAAAGAAATATCATCTCGCCAGTGCCCCCACAATCACCCCAATCAACAACCACGACTGCTCCACCAAAGCTGCCCCTTGGAACGAGATCCTAGTAATGAAATAAATGCCAATATCTACGGTAATCCACAGATATTTCCCACATACCAAAAAAAACTGTCGATCTGGCTGCCATATATGTACTATGATGTCTAACATTGGTTCCTGGGTGTAGATTAGTTCACAATAAGAAAATCACAGTAACTCATCCCAGGCCAAATTCCACTGGATCTGTGCGTTAACTCCCAACTCTCTCCTAAGAGACTCATAGTATTTCTCCCTCCACTGCACCGACATCCTCACTATCATACTGGAGACCTGAATCCATGGAAACATAAGCTATGTTAGCTCATCATCATGACAAATATCCCATCAAATCCATATAAACACAATGTTTCCCCTACACAACGTTTCCCATAACAATCGCGCACATTTTCGCGATTGTTCCAATAACAGTCGCGCACACATGTGAAATTGTTTCACATACAATCGCGCACTCCTGTGTGATTGTTTCACTTATAGTCATGCACTCCTATGTGACTGTCCACCCAACAGTTGCACAGTTCTTCCCTCACCTTGGGCGTGATTGTCTGTCCGACAGTCGTGCATGTGCACGAATTTTCTTTGTACAACCACACATATTTGCACGATTGTTACTCGAACAGTCGCGCACATGCCTAACCCCCCTCTGCACAATTGAAACTAGGAGAACCACACACATATGCATGGGTGAAATTGATACATACACGCACTATGCATGGATTTATTTATTAAACACATGCATTTGTGCAGGGGGATCACAGGATTCCATGTGCCAACACACCCCCACACTCAAACAAATGGTTGTATGACCCGCTACCCTCCCAAAAATATGCCTACACTATGCATAAGGTTTTGACGACTTACCTATCTCTCTCGCCACTCGAATATGACCTCGCTTTCTCTCCCATATCTCATAAACTTCCACGCAGACAACTCTCAGACCTCCACAACAACAAGTACAAAGAAGGTGGTTATGTGGGCCCCATGCCGTTATATATGCCCTTTGGCCCAACTTTCTCACGTCTGTTCAGGAGCGTTTGAGATATTTTTGTCACATCGTTCACACCCATGGGATCGAGATTCCCTCACCTTTAAAATGGTTTTCTCGGATTATCATTTTCGTTCAGAGCCCCCGGGACCCCTTTCGGCCACCCCGAGCACAGGTACGCATCCCCTGTCCACATTTCATTATCATGCAACTATTATACACATGTTTTATTTTCAAAGATATGTTTCACATCGGGTATTTGGTTTTAATTTGTAGTTCTTCACCCACGTCCCCTTTCATGTCGTCAGTCATGGGATCCCTTGGGCCCTCTAGGCATATATTCCAAACTGGCATACCATTCAACCCTCTTTTCACAGTTTCATTTCCCAATCATACCCCCTTAAAATTATCATCAGGTTTCCCACATCCGGCTCTGCGGTACACCATCACCTCCATTGTATTTAGGTACCATCATCTAGTATCTCTCTCACCTCCATCAGTTGTCCCACACATATTTTTCCCTTGGCATACTGACACTCATGTTGTTCTATCCATTAGGATTGGGAGTCCTAGTAGTGTTACACCCCCGATTAAGAACCTCATACTTCTTCCTCCTCATCATGCTAACCACCCCATTATGGACTCCCACCTTATGCATTTTTTGTTACATTAAGTGCACCTCCACATTATCATTAACCTTCCATATCATCCACTATCAATTTCCCATCCGCAACATCATCCTCCATTCATCTACCTAGTACACAAAATAACCAATGGGGCCCCCAACCTCCACTAGTTTCTACTCGCATCCTCTATAGGCCAATCCATACTCCACTGGGGCACATGTTTCTGTACATGTACTTTCAACCCCATTATTTATTCATTTGGTAATTGTAAAAGGCACGTTTTACATTTCAGCAAGTACAATATATTTTGGCCATTGCACCCGATGGAGGTTTTTTCTTGGAACATCATAACCCATGTTACCATTGGTTGGGGAATATCACTACCCTCACACCTTTTGCAAGTCATTTATATCCAAGCCAAAAAATTTACCACCACTAGACCTTTATGTTCTGTATCGCTCTATATTTTGACCTACGCTACATCCCCTTGCAATCATCCCCCTTCAGCATAGTTTTCCCATATATGGTCATCCCCCTGACACCCGATAGTATATTATGGTTGTTTCCATCCATCGATACCCCCCAACCAAAGGAAGTTCTGGAATCCTGTATATTCTAGACATCGTTCATGATTTTCACCACATTTACTGGTACCAATATAGTTTCTGACACCATGATAATCAAACTAGATATCTAGAATCCCTTTGCTTCTTATCATTGTGTTACTTTTTATTTTGACATAAAACAATTTCCATAAAAGTGACAGTATCTTATCTCTCATTCCATTGACAATGAGTAGCCTCAGATAACACAAAGAGAGTCATAATTTCTCTTTGATGTCATTGATCACCATGACATTCGACTTTAACACAATCTCATGTTACGATGTATCTTACTTTGCAACCATTGTAGTTTTTAGTAGAGACCGAAGACCTCTAAATTTTCTTAGGCCATTGATGCCTCCAAGTCCCTCACCACTCGATTCAGAGCCAATTTTGTCATCAGAATCATCACTTGTTGTTTCTAACACCCCATAGAGCATTGCAGATATCTACTTCGTCAGCAAGTTCAATTACTACTATCTCTGTATGGTCTCATGATATGAGAATGGGGCATGCCCATCTCATTTGTACAAATGTTTTTTTGTTTTTCTATATTACTTTTTACTGATCTTTCATCCCCTCTCCCTCTGACGAATGACTCTCACAGCTCCTCACGTTCATGTTTTCTCACTTTCTACACAATGTCATCATCACCAAAATAAACTATGATGTATTTTGGCTATACATATGCTCCTAACCTCACACATCAAGGGGCATCTGTTATCAATATAAAATGGATCACTAAAAATACAAAAAATGGATGAAGAAACAATTAACACAAACACAACATACTATTAATATTCATGGAATGATTACACTCAGTTTGACAAGACAATCATAGAACTATGTAAACATGGTTCTGTAAATCTACGCGCATTCAGCCAAAGCATCGCACACACATCCGCGTGAGATAAAATGACGTACGACGCACAAAGTGCACGACTGACAGTCGAAAGACCCGTGTGGATGCATAAATGACGCATTGATGAGTTTGGTCTGGCCTCAACTGAAGGGGATCTCCCCCGTACCCAAAATCTCCCCAAACTTTCACCTTGGGATCACTGAAAAGGATGGGAGGTACCTCCAAGGGCCTCCCATTCACATTTGGAACCAGTTAAGAAAAATCTTTCCATCCTCCTATAAATGAAGTGCCATTGTATGAAATAAACAAGAAGCATTTGAGTATTTTTATGCTGCTCACTTTTAGCTTTGGGAAGCCATATTCCTCTTAGAAATATTTGGGAATCTATAGCAAGTGTTAGGATTCTCTCCTCTTGAGTAGTCCATCACTCTTTTCTTTACCAATTCCCTTTGTTAGTCATTGATCGTAGAAATAAGACTTTGAACTTGGGGACTCAAGATCCTTCCCAAGGAGGAAGAGGGGACTCATAAGTTCCCATATTTCTCGAAGGAGTATCAATTTGAAGATCAATTTACTTGGTATATCTCTCTTGTGTTTTATTTGTGCATTCATTTCAAGTTATTGTTTTCTTAGTTTATATTTATTTCATTGTTGTTTATTTCTTGTTTCTTTATGTTAGTTGAGCCACTAACCAACTCTCTATTGTTCTTTTTGGATAGCCTAACTAGATAGTTAAGGGACCTCATTTTGCTCACCCTTGTGAAAAAAGGAACCAAATAGTCCCTATGTTGACCTTCTTTGTCTTTATAATATATGTGTATGTAGTGGATACAAGCTCTGGCCCTTCTACTGTGTCTGTTCCTTTTGTCTCATTTATTTTTACATTCCTAGGATCCTCTTCCTTGTACTCTTCCTTTTTTATGTTATAGCATTCCAATATGTTTTGGACAATCATCTTGGCTTTGTGCGCACTGCATAGGGGTACTACTTCCATCGTCTCTACCTCTAATAAGATCTCTGTTCGAAACGCATGTAGTGTTGCATGTATAGATGGAGATTCATGTTCAAATGTGAGCGTATTTTCAAATCTTCGAACCGATTCTTCCCTTCTTGTGGTCTCCCTGCACATCTACAATTATAAATACCAATTCCTTAGGATTGTTTCCAACATGACTATGAATCTATGTGGCCACTCTGTTTTCGATACTGAATGCAATAAATCCATAAATCTTTCCATGTGACCCGTTGGCTCACTCCCTCCTATGTATTTCTACGCAATTTATGCTTATGTGGAGCCAAAGCGCATTTGGATTATTCTATTGCACTATGACCAGTATTTTATTCCCTTTTTGTGTGCAACCCACCATCTATCTGGAGTCGCCTTTAAGACGACATCCATTTCCAACAACCTCTGTTGTTAGGGTACGTGTAACTCAAATTATTTTATAAACATGCCAATATCAGTTAGTCCATCATACCTAGGTGGGTCATATAGCTCCATTCCAATCTAGTGAAAGGATTGGTTTATACATGCACATCGTCTAGTTGACACCTCATGCAACCTCTATTGCCAATTCTAAACCAGCTTCTGAATATGATGTGCACAAAATGATACTTCTCTAACTCAACACACCATCAGTTGTCAGGTCAACATAATCCTCCATCCACACAGTCATATTGTATAAGTTGACAATGTCATTCCCTCTTGTTGACTCTTTGTATCTCTTCCCTTCTGATGGGTCCAAGGGTGTAGTAACTTTCATATCCCCAACCTCGAATATCATCTCCCTCATTTTCAAATTAACAATTTCCTGGTTCTCAAAGGCCCATTCCAGTCCCATCATTGTTGGATACGGTTGACTATCATCTATTATCTCAATAACTTCAAAGTATTCCATATTGGGCACCTCATCTATGTTCACAGGTACTCCTGTCAGTCATCCAATCAAGACTATCTTATGTTGATTCACGAGCCTCAACTGAACCAGTGACAATACTATCTCAGGTTCTCCCATCGTCTCCCATGTTTGCTTAGGTAGCACATTCACATCAAATCCTAATTCCAAGATAACATTGTCCACATCATACTGTCCAATCTACGCACTGAACCTGAATTATCCGTTGGTTCTCTTCCTATGCAGTACCTAGTTTACCATTCTTTTCACGACAAGGGTTTCTCTTCCTTTCGTGCAGTGATCAATCATGTCATATAATGTACTTAGTGTAGTTCTATCTTTCATTAGTTCTACACAACTCCTTAAGAATTCTATTAGGTTACTTACCTACGCAATTGGATTCTTTGGCATAGCTCAATCTTCTATCTGAGGCAATGATGATGTTGATGCTCCCTCTTGTTGTCCAAGTATTTCTTTTCTAGCTCTTTTATATGTCACTTTATCATATTGTAGATCGAACGGGTATCAACCCTATTGAATTCTTTACCCACTTCTCAATACCATTTCCTTGATTTGTCATATTAGTCCCTATTCTATCTCCTTCGTGTGTAACAACTACTATTGTTGGTCCTTCATTGCATCTTTTAACTGATATCATTTGCACATTCTGATTCGGATTATGGTTTGGGTTTCCTCAAGCCTACCACTTCACAACTAGTTGGGGACAGTCCTATGTCGAGTGATTCAGTGCTTTGCAATATGTGCACATTGTACACAAATTATGGTAATCGCAAGCCAAGTGTCTAAGTTGATTACAATTATAACAGATAATCGATCCTCATCCTCCTCTACCAAAAGTCCCTCTACCTCAACCTCTACCAAATTTTCCTCGGTTCCCCTGATTGAACCCTCTCTTATTGATATACTATGCACCACCACCCCTCTGCAACAACATTCTCTTCTTGGATCCTATACATATCCTATGTGTGCTCCCTTAGTAGGTCGAACATGTGACAATCCTTCTATGCATACCCTACTAACTTGCAAAAATTTCAAAACAAGTTCTTCAATGTACTCTGATACTTCTGTAGTAATGGACACTCAATATGGTGATAACCCCATTTCTTTCATACATTGAATTATCCCCCCTGGTAGTGGATTCGACGCTCCAGTGGATAAATACTGTGCAAATTCTGGGAATTCATCCTTGTGATGGTCCTCCATCCTGCACTTGGTACACCAGACTCGTTCTTGTTTCTCCCTTCCTTTGGTAAGCTCGACCAGCTGAATTTTCAATGCAACTAACTATGTCTAAACTTGTGTCATTCCTATAGTATATCATGTCGACGATGCCTCTAATTTCATTTCAATTTCGATAGCCTATGAATATGGCATAACCTTTTGTTGAATTATGGGCCTACGAATGTGTGGTAGAAGTCTTGCAGTGAACCACTCTTGAAGTTGATAATGTGGAATTTGGAAATTCAATATCACAATCACATCCTTAAAGCGTTTATCGTAACCCCATATTGACTCAGTTTGAACCTATTTGATCTCTTTTAGTTCGATGATGCACTGTGACTTTGACTTTGGAGTTTTGAACTCCTTTAGTAGTGCTTACTTTATCTTTGCCAAAGTCCTAGCCTGTCCTATAGGCATGATTCTCTGTAACTTCATATACCATACTAGCGCACGACCTCTAAATGTTGTCGCTAACTGTGCAATCTTCACGGCCTCATCATGTATGTTCATAGTGGCCCAAATTGTTTCACGGACAAAAAAGTGTTGTTCTGGATCCTCTGACCCCACGTCATGAAGTCTAAAAGTATTATCTACTTCCTCCATGTTGGTTTGTGTAGTCCCTCCTCTTGGTGATGATGGTGGACTCTGGTTATGATTTTGACTCTCTACACTACTCCCACTATTCCTACTGCTACTATTATGTCCTCCTTTGATAACTATGATGGATTTTGACAAGTATTAGAATGTTATCTCTGATTGTGGTGATGCACACAGGGTCATGGATTTAACACAGGATCCTGTCTAAGTAGGACTTATCGACTCTTGTATTACTGGACTCTACTGACACTCCTCTTCTCCTCCTCCTATATATGGTATCTCCATGATTTAGAATTGTGCACAAGGTTTTATTTCCTCTGTCTCACTACATGGGTCTTCTCTCCCAACCCCATTCTTTTTCCTTTTGTACCTCCTTCCTCCGTGCAACTCTCCAAACTCGTACTCTTCCTCTGGTGTACTCCCCTCTTGAATCCCCAGTCCCTTGCTTCCTTTTTCATTGCTTCCTTCCTTCTCTCAGATGATCCTCCTATCATCCTTTGGCTCCCCCTATGTGTGCAAATCCATTTTAGCTATTGGACTTCATTATCATCACACAATTTTCACATAACAACATTTTTATCCACGTATTCAACGATTTCAAGAACCTTCCGCCTGAGCCCTTGAAAAAACTTATTTCTGCAACACTGTATGATTGAATGCAATCTACTGCAAATTTTGTGACATAACCCCCTAGTACACTATCCAACCAAAAATCAACTGCTCGATAAGTTGGGTTACTTACCAAATTCAATTGCCTGACCAATTTAGGAGTCCAATTCTTCAGTGTTTCAGCACTAAATCTTATTGTTTCTTCTACTAACCTTTCTAGCCACTTAGTCAAAATTATTGTAAATTCACCAAAGAAAATTTCATGCATATCCGTGAACACATAACTTTGCATCCATTTCTTTTTTCTTATCTGAGGGTTCCTGTTCTCTTGTCATGAAAATTCTCTTTCTTTTCATTCTAAGCAGTCTGTGATCTCCTTCTTAGTCGGCCTCCAAAACATTCCCTTAATCACAATTCCCTAGTCTCGACAACAGAACCATTTCTTGGTTTTCCTATTATGTGCATGGGTTGTAAGATCCAAGGTTCGGTTACCTATGACCAACAAACCCACCAAACACCGACCCTTTTGGCATCACCTGATTTCATATGAAGTATCACCCGAGGTATCTATTGGAATTGTTAAAACTAGGATTCTGCAGTAGTAAGGGAAAGGGAGAGAGACAAGTGATTCATTCTTCCTTGTTATATTTATGCGAACGATTCAGCTATAGTTAGTATTACTTTCTATGATTCATATTCCTCAGCTTAACATATTCTCGATTATTACATAGATTATGTGTGGTCACTGTTATCGCACAGTTTGTAGGAAGGGTTTAGGTAGATTGAGTCAAGGCTTCAAACTGGTGTAACAGGAGCTTCCCCACCCACTGTCACCTCGATGGGGAGCTCTTTCTATTTAGGGTGGCTAATCCCAAGGGATACATCCCTAGTAATCTGGGGTTCTGAAAGGTCTAAAGGTCTTCTAGGATCAAGATAAGGGTTTCATTTCACAGATTACTGCCAAGAGAGATAGTCAAGAAGAAGATATTCCACTGAATGGCACCTGTTTGTGAGACAAGGCAAATAATACTAAAATGTGTTGCAGTGGTTAGTACTTCAAAACATTAATGACTACCTTTAATATATATGAGCATTAATGAAAGTAATTATTGACGAAGTCAATGATTGCAATAAAAGATTATATTTTATGTCACTTCTTCAATAAATACACAAGATATATTGGCATTCAATGTGCAAAATCAAATCTTTGTATTATCACAATGCAATAAATATCACAAATCTGGTCATATAAATATTGTTGCTGCGTCACTATTGCAGGTTGGGGTGACGTCAGCCCTAATTTATGCTAGTTTTTTGGAAGGCAAAAAGTGAACGTTTTGCACAATAAGCCAAAGAAAGTAAACTATACTTCAATTCCAACCAAATCACAAAGTTTTGCACTTAAACAAGGGTCAAGAAGAGGCTTGAAGTCATCAATAATGTTGCTGCTGCAAAGGTGATGTCAGCCCTAAAATCAAGTTAGTTTGAAAGACAAAGAGCAGGTCGTTTTGCAATATAAACTTATGAAAGTGATCAGCAACTCAAGGTCTATCAAAAGAGGTGACAAATGTCAAAACGTTTTGAGGCCAAACAAGTTCATTAATAGGTATGACGTCACCTATAATGTTGTTATTTTTTAGGGTTAGGGTTAGCTAGTCAAAGAGGTGGACGTTTTGACAAATCAACCAACGAAATTGCTTGAAACCTCTATGGCTAAAAAGAGATGAGTCAGCCGCAACCTTTAGTCCAAACACAAGTCTAAAAGAGGCAAGACGTCATCATCTTCTAGGGTTAGTCTAGACACTAGGGTTAGTTAGGGTTTCAAATAAAAAAGAGTTTTGAAGAGTTGTTTAAGCACAAAAAGCTCAACGTTGTACTTCTAG
>SNQJ01S0006131.1:38762-84568 GCA_010110895.2 Picea sitchensis | reverse complement strand
CGATCACCCCAACAATGGTCAAGTGGATTAGTGTAAGATCCAAGCAGTTATCCGAAATGAAAGAAGCCTAATGCATATAGAAGAAGGTTATAATGATCAAATATGACACATACCATGATACCTCGGACCAATTACCTCATGGATCAAGAGCCCTCTCTGATGCAAGCCCAGGCCGGTAGTGATGGAAGCTGGTACTGCTGACAGGACAAGTTTGGCTGAGAAGAAGAAATATGGGCCCTCCAGGGCCATGCCTAAGTCACTCCTGCTCTCGGTACTCCATGTCTAGGACCATGTGGGCCTCGAGACATGATATCCTAGTTATCCCTAGATATCGGGGATAATAGTCACAGTCGTGAATATTGTGCTATAATTAATCCATAAACTAAGTCTAGTCTATGAAGAATAAAAACATAATTCATAAGAACACATAGACAAATAGGTAACAAAAGACACAATATCCTCTCTAAAATATCTCTTTATTCATCTTTCATCTTACCAACTGACTATTACATTTATGAATCTTGCATAATCTTTCTCTCAGCTTCACATCTCTGAATATCTTTTCTATCTCCCAACCAGTTACATCTTTATACCTCAAAATCTAGGGCTTAAATCCCTAGTCTATCCCAAAAATAGCCCATTACAATGCATGGCATGGCTAGCTTAGTTAACTGGTTGTTTTCTTTATTCTTCTTTTTTATAATCATGCATCTTTTCTGTTGTTCTTCTATTTATGAAATGTCATGTTTTCATCCTTCTTTCAGGCTTTATTCTCTCACTCTCTTGCTTTATTCTTCTGTCTATGCATTGTCTTCCTCCTGCACACTTTCTTCCTTTTGCGTACTTTCATGTGAAATGTGTCTTAGGTGCATGTTACTTTCCTTCCTATGCACACTTTCCTTATACTTAGGTTTTTCTCCCAATATTGCATCCAAAAATGCATGTCCAACACCCAACACTACAAAAATATCAAAAGACCATGCATATTTCATTTGAGATTTATACAAATCCATGGGGCATGATGTGAACAACTGCTAGTCACTTTAGCTGATGTAGCAACACACTGTATATGTCTTCTATGTATAGGAGGAATAGAAGCATGGCGATCACGAAGGAATAGATAGAGGAGGATTCATATGGGGATTAAGATATGGTCATGGTGGAGACAGACCTCCTATATGATTTAACTATGGAGAAGTGGGCCACATGTCATGATTTTGTACCAAACTGCATGCACTTTGTGGGTAATGCCATAGACTAGAGCATGTCATAGAATATTGCTAAGATTTTTTGGAAAAGTGGGAAGAAAATAAAACACATTGCAATATGGTGGTTAATAAACCGTGTGAAGATCATAAACCAAAATAAGAAGTCGATTTCCAGGTGGTAACCCAAGGAAGCATTTAGACAGGCACATACTTAGAACAAGGAGAAATTTCAGGCTAAAAAATTGAAGGAAATATCAAGAAAGCGGTGTAGGAACCTCTCAAGTTTGACACCATGTAGAAAAACAAATTCCTACATGATGCATAAAGGGCACTGGAGGAGGACATAGCATGCGACGAGTTACACCGTGTAACAAAAAAATCATTGGAGGAAGCTCGTTTGCACGAGGAAATACAATGTGTGACACTGAGGTCACTAGAAGAAGTTTGCATATCTGAAGAGGTACAACATGCCGAACAAAATGAAATGGAGTATGAGTGTGTGCACAAAGATATGTGATGCATGGCGCGAGAAGAAATAAAGCACAACACTTTCCGCGAGGAGGAATGAAAGGACCATGTAATTAATTTTTTGGGTTGTTTCCTTAAAATGTTAAGTGACCCCGAGGTTGTGATGAAGTGAATCCTTATGTTGAGGGGATGTATGGAGGGATAAGAAACCACTATAGTTATTATGTCCTACTGTCAGAACCAAATGTGCGCTAGGTGAGAAAACATAATAACACAATAAGAGAGTTCAATATGTCAACTAAAATTAGTATCTATGAGATGTATGGTGTCATGTTGGACTTGGGATCCGATGTGAAAATATTGTCAAAGAAATATTGAGAGTTGATGGGTAAGACAAACTTAGCATGGTCCCCCATTCAACTCAGGTTGGATAACCAGTACAAAATATATCCCATTTGTTGGCTAGAGAAAGTGGAGGTGAACATTAAAGGGGTGAAGACCAAAGAACATTTTGAGGAGACTGAGATCATGGATGACCCAAGTCCCTACCCTGCTCTACTTGGTATTGATTGGGAATTTGACAACACTGTACTATTGAATATGAATAAATGGAAAATGTCCTTTGAAACATATACCTTGCGCATCATTGTGAAATTGGATCCAAATGAGGGAATAGATATAATGATCCTGTGAATGAGGATGCATAAAGTTTCATCATTGAGAACATCTATAATATTACAGGTCATGGGGAGGATTATGTAAACCCCACAGTGGATGGTGAACTGAGTTGGAGAAGTGTATGCTCATATGAAATAGATTCGAAGGATGCTATGGAGATATGGAAGAATAATATTTATGAAGTTTCTACTAGGAGACACATGAATTACAGAGGTAGTGCATTGGATTGGATTTGAGTTATGCGATGCACTACGATTTGATTGTATAATTCTAGTTGGCACTTTTATGGCGTAGATGGAAGAATTAGTCTTGGAGAACCAATTGATACTATCTATGAATGTGGTCGTCAAAGGAACAAATTATGTGTGACGCTCAATTTCACTACAGAAATTCAAGAGCAGTGGGAGGCACTCTTAAGAGTTAAGGATTTCATCTTCTAGTTCTAGTCTAAAAATACAGTGCCCAAAGTCATCTACACCTACCACAAGTCGATGGAAAATTTGAAGCATACAGTACACTATTGGAATATTAACAATGACGACATGGAAGAATATGCCCCTAGGGGAGTACAGATCAATGAAACTAAGGGAGGACACATGTCTCAAGGGAAGGCCTCTGACTTCACCTTGCCATACTATGGTTTTCAGTCAAAGACCAAGAAACATAAAATTGGTAAAGAAAAATCACCAAAGGTGGCCAACATTCCGGACTATTGGGACCAGGAAACAATAACACATGTGGTAGACTTTCTAAAAGAGTATGAATATGTCTTTCCCTTAAGCTTCTCAGAGATGAAAGGGATCATGAGATCCTTCGGTGTCATGAAAATTCAGCTAAATCTCGATGCTAAACCAGTGAAGAGGAGACCATATTACCTCAATCTCAAGTATAAGAAGAAGGTGCACAAAGAATTGGATCAAATGTTGGAAGATGGGATCATTTTCCTCATGGAAGAGTCAGATTGGATTATCCCGATGGTGGTACAAACAAAGAAGAAATATGACATAAGTATTTGTGTCGACTTGCACAAGTTAAATGCAGTGTGAGTAAACGATCCATTCCCCACCCCATTTACTAATGAAGTACTGAAAAATGTGGGTGGAAATGAGGCTTACACCTTCATAGATGGTTTCTCATGCTATCACCAAGTGTGGATCATGGAAGAGGATCAATATAAGACAATGTTTTTGATAGAATGGGGCTTGTTTTCTTACACAGTAATGTCCTTCGGGTTGAAGAATGAACCCATGGTATTTTCTAGGATTGTGGTCACAACTTTTAAGGATTTTATACATAAGTTTTTGGAGGTGTAATTAGATGATTGGACGATGTTGAACCTATTAAAGGATCATATGAAATCCCTAATATTGATTTTAGATAGATGTTTTCAAATGCAAATTTCCTTTAACTTGAAGAAAAGTATATTTTGTACATTGTTTGGGACGTTGCTTGGACATGTGGTATGCAAGGAGGGGTTTTTGTTCGATAAAAAATGATTGTCACCATACTAGACATGTTATATCCCACATTAGTAAAATAATTTCATGCCACATTGGGATACACATGGTATTATATATGATTCATCCATAGCTACATGAAGGTCGTTGCACCCTTAAAACAACTACCACACAAAGATACGAAGTATCTATGGACACAACAATGTAAGGAGGCATTGGATACATTGAAGGAAAAGTTGGTAACTACACCAATTTGGGTATTTCCATACTGGACAAATATATTCCATGTCCATTTATATGCGTCATCCATTGCACTGGGCATCGTACTCATGCAACCCAATGAGGGGAACATTGATTATCTAGTTTACTTTTCCAACCACAAGTTGTCCGACTCTAAAAATAATTATACCACGATGGAGTGCGAGGGACTACTACAGTATATGTCCTACAAAACTTTTGACACTACTTACTAGGCACCACATTCAAATTTTTTACTGACCATTCGATGCTCAAATATTTGGTCAACAAGCTAGTGTTTGCGGGGTAGAATATGTCGATGGCTTCTTCTCTTTTAGGAGTTTGAGTTTGAAGTGGTTTTTGAACAAGGAAAACACAATGTAGGACCAAACCCTTTCAATAATTGAGTCTGGGAAAGAATTTTTTATCTTAGATGATGAACTTCCCAACATGAAGCTCTTCAAAGTATAGGTATTTTTGGATCAACTTGTCAAGGTTTAAAAATACCTCACAATAGGTCAAGCACTAGATGGTTATACCCAGACACACCATCGACAATTGGTGACTCATAGTGTCAAGTATTAGTTGATCGTTGGGCACCTATACATTCTTTGCACTAACAAAATCCTGCACAGGTGCATATTAGACCATGAATGGGACATGGTAATCTATCAGGCTCATGAAGGCATCATAGGGGAAAACAATGCTGGTAAATAAATGATGCACAAGATTATGGTGGCCATCATTATTTGCAGATGCTAATATTGTAAACAATGCAACATTGTCCAATGGATTGGGAAACCTTACCGATGAGATGAACAGTTGTGATTCTTGATCACACCATTAGAACCATTTGAAAAGTGGGCTATTGATTTTGTGGGACTCATTATTCCCCCAATGTGATATATGGGTGCATGATACATTATTACCTCCATAGAAAATTTGACATGTTGGTCGGAAGTCGTGTCCGTAAAAGACTATATTACAGAAAGGACTGTGCACTTAATATTTGAGAATGTAATCACAAGGTTTTATTTCTCGAGATTTTTAATGAGAAATCAAGGCACACACTTCTTGAAAGAAACCATTTGTGGGCTCACTCAAGAATTTATGATCCATCATTAAAAGAGTACCCTATATTTAATAAGGATACTAGTTGAAGAATTCAATAAGGATACTAGAGCATGCTCTAACCAAGGTTTGTAATGTGCAGTGTGACGACTAGAATCATTGTCTTACAACAATACTATGAGCATATAGAATTACATGTAAACGATTGAATAAGAATACACCCTTCAGGTTAGTCTATGGAAAAGATGTCATCGTGCCCTTAGAGTTTGTTGTTCCAATTTTCAAGATTTCATTTGCCACACAAATATTCAATGAGAAATCTCTTCATAAATAGTTGGACGAACTTATGGAACTTGAAGAGGACCGAATCATGGTGGGTCACAACCAATTGGTTGAAAAGTAGAGATAGAAGGCCTAGTACGATCACAATATTCGACACAAAATTCTATAACCCAATTCTTTGGTTTTATTACATGAAAACAAATTTCTCAAGAACACGCTTATTTGTTCCGTTCAAGGAACGCACTTCTTGAATGAAACTATTTGTGGGCTCACTCAAGAATTTATGATCCATATTAAAAGAGTACATTGTATTCAATAAGCTATATTTGAACCATTCAATAAGGATACTAGAGCATGTTGTAACCAAGGTTTGTAATGTGCAGTGCGACGAATGGAATCATTGTATTTGAACAATACTATGGGCATAGAGAATGACATGTAAATGATTGATTAAGAATACACCCTTCATGTTAGTCTATGAAAAGTGGCCATCATGACCTTAGAGTTTGTTGTTCCAATTTTGAGGATTTCCCTTGCCACACAAATGTTCAATGAGAAATACCTTCAGAAACAGTTGAACGAACTTATGGAACTTGAAGAGGATCGACTCATGGTGGATTAGAACCAATTGGTTTAATAGTAGAGATAGAAGGACTAGTACGATCACAATATTCGACACAAAATTATACAAACTAGTTCTTGGGTGTTAATATTATATGAAAACAAATTTCTCAAGCACCTTTCTAAGTTGTGCATGCATTGGTTAGGCCCATTTCGCCTAGTATACAGTCGTGAAGTAAAAGAAACGAAGTTGGAAACACTACAAGGTCATCCATTCAAAGGAATCTTTAATGGGAGTTGGCTAAAGGTGTATTATGGCACGCAAGGGTCGAATGCACCATGAATAATCAACACAGTGAAAATTTAGAGTAACATAGGAGTTAGATATGGAGATACCAAACAAGTATTATTACACATTTATTAGTAGGATATGATAAGTTCAACTCAAATTGGATGACATGACAAGATGTCATGCCCATAGATTTCACAAATTCTATTTAGCAGGAGAAGTCATGAACAACATACAGGGTACCATACAAGACATCAGGCTCACATAACGAAAGTATGAGATACACAACAGTTAGTTGAAATGAAGGGTTAAGAAATCATACTCAATTAGATAACACATGTATGGGGGATGTGAATAGTTATGAAAACACATCCCAAAAGGCACATTGGCACTACAATGACTTAATACCATTAACATCACCACCAATGAAACCCACATAGGGATTTGAGAGAATTAGTACAACCACACTAGATTTCAGAGCAGGCTGAAAATCAGTGACACAATGGAACAAGTACTCAAACTCCTCCACAACTATTTTTATACCTCCCCATGTCAGCACCATTTCATTCACTGATATTTGATGATCATTCGCAGATATTTTCTCCCGTACTTATTGCTTGAGTAGTTATAAAGGTATTTCCACCTCTTTTATGATCTATATCCGGAATTCTCAGGCTCCATGACCCCTTCCAATAGGCGAGAAATACTCTACAATTTACAGTGCACATAAGCGACCCAATGCCATATTGTTCCATTTTCATTACAATTTCAAATTCAAGTTCAAATACTGGGAAAGGGACCCAACCTACAGTTTTTCAACAACAAGAACCTCATCACCAACTAGTTCCCTAAACTGTGCTTCAAATTTTATGTGGTGTACACCCCAAGGCCCAAGGCCCGAGAGTCGGTGATCCCATAGCCATGGATGAACACCTTTGTTGACAATGAAATTCCAAATCTACAGGTTTCCCCCTCTATCGATTGAAGTTATTTGTATCTTCCCCACTATCAGCAAGCCTGAGAGAGATAGAAAAAGACAATAGTCGTGCACGATGGAGCCATCACCATGGGCTAAGCCCTGATAGATGTGCTTCTCAAGGCATGTGTCAGGATGCAATAATAGCCCAGATCAATGATTTTCACTTACTCATGCACTATGTGAACATCCCACTCAGTCCAATTCATACTTCTACCGACTCAATCTAGAATCCTACCGATGCAACAACATCGTTGGCTCGAGGACGAGCCAACTAATAGTGTTGAGTCTTGTTGGCACCCAAGGTTTTGAATAAGTTGCATGAAAATCAACACTGTGTGTGCATTGAGGAAGATACATTGTGTGGTTCTAGGAAGGATCAACATTTGTGCAAAAGGAATATTACATTTTCCAACCCAATTTCGTACTGTGTGCAAGGAATCAAGAAGAGACCACATGCAAACCAAATCCAAGCATATCTTTCGGGAATCTTTGTAATTGATTTTGTAACAACTCGAATGATCATGGGAAAGAGTATGGATGAGTTGGAAAGTTACTTAGGATTTCCATGCTCCATGAAAGAGATGGGGGATGCATGCGGACATGAAAAGAGTGTGAGTATCAGGGTATTTTTTATGAGCGAATTATAGCTAAAAGGCGATTTTTAGGATAATTTTTTAAGGTTGGCTAATATTTTATTTATTTAAATATATTATATTTCTCTTTATCTCAAAACTCTATTTTACTATTTTTAGATATAAATGGCCAAACAATATATTGGATGATGAATCATAATCGCCTATTTTCAAGGGGAAAAGAGAAATTTAGATTCATATTCTCTTATTTTAAAGCAAAGGGGGCAATTTTCTTTATATTAAAATAGTTTCTTTAATTTTAGTTGGACGGATTCTTTATATTAAAATAGTTTCTTTAAGTTTTGGCAATGAATATTTATGAATATTTTTTAAGGTAAAATGTAGTTTAAATTTTAGGAGTTTTGAAAGGTTGGACTAATTCTTTATATTAAAATATATATTTTTTATTTTTTGGCATATTATGGTATATTCAATAATGTTTTAGAAGTAATATTCAATAACAAGATTTCCTTTTATCAATTTTAGCAAGCACGGTCCAGTGTTTTTGCTAGTTTTCTCTTTATTTTTTTAAGCTCTTGTTATTATAGTTTGGGGTTATATCAAAGATCTAATACTATGTAAAACCAAATTATTTGTCTTTTTAAGTTCTTGTTATTGTGGTATGGGGTTGATAAATGTTTAAATGTTGTGAAAAAAAAAAAGATTAGTAAATCTATTAAGTAAATTGGGCATGTGCAGATTGGTTTTCCATGGCTCTTGTGGAGCTTATTTTGTACTATCCATTTAGGGTACTAAATTTCTTTAGAGACTATGTAACCCTTGTTGTTATTAGTTTTATTGATAATAAATATTACAGAGATGGATTTCCATGGCTCTTATGGAGCTTATTTTGTACTATCCATTTATGGTACTAACTTTGTTTAGAGACTATGTAATCATTATTTTTATTCAATCTATTAATAAGAAATATTACTTGTGGAGCTTATTTTGTACCAGCAACATGTTAATTTTTCTAGAGCCTATGTAACCCTTGTTATTCCTGGTTTTGTTTATCAGAAATATTATAAAGATGGAAATGAGTCTTTCAATTAGGTCAATAATTATAGATCTTACTTTAGAAATATTATAAATATGGATATGAGTCTTTCAATTAATCCAATAAGTATAGATCTTACTTCAATGTTAGAGTACTGAAGTTTTTTATCATGTTAAAGGATTATTAAATGCTCATTTTATTTTCAATACTCCTCAGAGGGTATTGAGCTATTTATTGCATCTTTTTTATTCATGAAGGATTAGATCAATGTCTCTCAGATGATGGGGGACATCTTAAGAGCTAAAACTTGAAAGTGACTATGACAAGTGCACTTGAAATAGATCATAAAAAAATTGTACATGATTTGCTAGTATGGATATAATTACATACACTATAATTTTTAATATAATAGAAATTTTAGGTGAGAGAAAGATTTATATTTAGGTGCTACACAATATTCCAATTGTTAGAGTAAGTGTATCACAATTTCCAACCTCTAGCAAAGTCTTAATTATATATTTTTCTAAGATGGTTGAATTGTGTTCATTGGTGATAATTCAATATAGGTAATTTACCTAATTTTGATATAAAGAGTGAAATCGCTCTAAGTGAAAACATTTCCTCAAGTTTCACACCTTAAAATAAATTTGTAGTTGGAGTGATTTGATACCTCTCATCATAAGTTTGGAGCTAAGACGAATTTAGACTAATTGTATTGAATTTATTTATTTCTTGTATTGTTATTATTTGTGTGCAATTTATTTATTTATATTACAACTTGTTATTTAAAAAAAAATATTGTATTGAATTGATTTATGTCAATATATTATATCACTTGTAAGCATGAATGATATACAACACAAACAACTAATATATGAACCTTATTTCACGAGGAAGGAATTGTGTAGTTTAATCATATAAAGCTTAACATTAATTGAGTGCTTTCATGCAAGATAGAAATAACAATAAGGTTGACGTTGTGGTTGAGTAGTTTTTATAATATTAATTTAATATTTGTTAATGTTTTTAAATAACTTTAAATGAATAGATTGTAATCTTTCATTGATTATATATATATATATATAATTTCAGTTTTTAATTTTATATTAGGGTGGACATTGTATATTTTATATATTTTTTAAAGTTTTGTATATCACTTTCATTTGATCACAAAGGAATTATGCATCTCCCTCACAAGTGACTATAACAAAGTATCGATTTTGTGTGTTAATGTTTATATTTTTTTGGAGATCATATGTAACCTTAAACGAAAAGATTATAATCTTCCATTGATTTCATAATTTCTCTATTATATATTCTATATCAAAACAAAATAAAATTATTTTTTTGTTTAAATCTATATGTGGAATATCTAAAATTTATAAGTTTCTAGAAATTATGAAAAGTTAGGTTCTATTGTTTTTTTAAGTAGTTTGGTTGTAGTATTGTTTTGTGTATTAATTTTTTTAATTATTAATATTGTATTATGTTGTTAATTATTTTATTGAATATGTTGATGATGAGATCAACTTTTAGCTATTAAACCTTAAACAAAAAATAATCTTAGATTCATTGATTTTCTTTAATATTTTCTTTAGTTATAATTTTAAATATTGAATAAAAGTTTTCTTAAATATTTTATCTTTGAAATATTTTCAAATTATCTTATTACATTCCATATTATTATAATTAAGTACTCTTTGAATTTCGATATGATCTTTTTAATATTTTGATTTTGAATGGAAGGAAAATGGAGTTTAAAATTTTCCAATTAAATTTTTTTGCATACTAACATTAAATTAAAAATGTTTACACTTATTAATGATCATGTTTATTGATATATATTAAATATTGTGAGATGGAGTCAAGTTCTTTGTATCAGTCTATGAAACAAAACACATTTACTTTATTTTATAAATTATCTAAATGACATGGACTAAGTTGCTCCTAACCCTGATCTCATAATTAAACAATTATTACAAAAATTAGAAATGAAACTCATTTTAGGACGTCGATTCTTTTCAAAAACCATTTTTCACATGCCATTTTCACCTTAAATGAAGGGAGAAATATTTTTCAAAGTATAAAATGAATAACACACACACACCGAGAAACTCTCATGAGTTCAAACATGGTGGGTAGAAAGAATTTGGAAAATATCCCTATTACACCCAAATTAAATCACTATTTCAAAATATTTGTTACAATACGGACCTAGGTAAAATTCTACGACCCTTCTTTCATGAGTCCATGGAGTCTCAATACTTAGTCGTTTTCTTCATCTTCGTGGGCTCGCGAAATTGCGGAGGTAAAATTTCATGACCCTATTCTCATGAGTCCATGGAGTCTCAATACTTAGATTATTTTCTTCAATTTCACGAACTCGTGGAGGTAAAATTCCATGAACCTATTCTCATGAGTCCATGGAGTCTCAATACTTAGATTATTTTCTTCATCTTCGCAAACTCGTGGACGCACGAATTTGTGAAGGTAAAATTCCATGACCCTATTCTCATGAGTCCATGGACTCTCAATACTTAGATTATTTTCTTCATCTTCATGAAATCACAGACTTGCAGTCCCATTCCCCTCACCTTCTATTGGGATTACGTTTAAGTCGTAAATCAATATTCTACTAACATGTGGCATGACATGTGGGGTGTCACATGTAATATGTATCGCTTGCCACATGGCATACATTTTCTCGATGGTTCCTTGTCTAATTCTACCAAAACTGCATGACACGTGGCACCCTCATAGGGTTACACATGGACTTCTTCCACCAGGACACATGGTATTGTCCACATCATCCGTTGGTACCTTCAATGAAGGGTGGATAGTCCAAATCATCTACATAGCCCCTCTGACTATGACAGATTGATGTCCCAGATATTTCCTCGGAGGTCCGTCAATTTTAATCGTTCGATAGTCATATCTCTCCCTTAGAGTGTAACTTTGTGATGTAATCTGCATAACCCATCATGGTGGACATCAGGATCTGATCTTGAGGATTCTAATGGTAAATATCTGAGAACGGGGTCTATGGCCTCCCTACTCCCTTCTCGTATGACCCTCATTTTAGGGCCACTATGAGGATGATGCTCGTCAACCCTAGGTCATGTGGGATGTCATCTTGGAGAGACACATGGTACTCACAGAGGGTCTCCATCTCGTGGATCTAACAATTCAAGTTCGAGGACACTTGAATCATGTGGAAATTCGATAAGGAATTTCCCTTTCCCTTTTCTCCGATCACCAATTAGCACATACCCTATTTGGACACGGAGGTGATGCTAGTCAACATGGTACGTTGTTATGACGACACCCTTTTTCCCTTGGTCCTGTTTCAATAATATTCTCCAAGATATACAATGGAATTTTCATTGCGCCCTCACCCTAATGGATGATCTAGATCATCCCTTAGGCTTCCAAGGTCATTTTGACCAAGAGCTTTTGACAGTGTTAATATTCACGGACCCGATGGTCCAGGATTCTCCACGATCACTCCGAAATAGATCAATGACCCTTGTTGATTTCAGAGTATGGCTTTGTGCTCAACACCGATGAAGGGTTAATATATTCCCCTTTATCCCAATCAACTACTGAGGTTGCATCTCAACCACGTCCCAATAAAGGGCTCAAATTTGTTCATCATGTCAAATCCACGACCATGATTCTTCTAAAACGAATTAGGGTTTCTCCACTGACTTAACTGTCCATTCCTGAACTTATCCATTTCACGAATAAATTTCATCGATTCCTTAACAAGTCTTACTGAGCCTCGAGGATGCTCGTACTTGTCCAAGGTAATCCATGGTTTCCTTAGGGCTTCTTCATAGTACCCTATTCTTTGAAAGACTGGTTGGGCTCAGGCATTCCAACACCGTGGCACATAGAGAACATGCACAATGGTTTATATATATATATGAGAGTACTTCCATATGCCATAGGATTAAAGTGATATCCACGTTGAGTCATCTTTTACAGAGACATTGAATTATACAGAGGTATAATAATCATAAATATTTGTATCCCTTCCTATATACCAGACATATAGTTTTACTCGCAGGAATACACTCATAAATAAATCCCACAAGACATGAAGTACTCGCAAGCAAGAATGTAAAAATTTTCACGCAATTACACATTATGTACAATTACTAGTATCACTAGAATACACAATTTGATTTGTTGACCAAATGGTTACATACAAATATTATGATATTCATTTAGCCATACACATATTCATATTAATACACAGAAGTAGATGAAACACTTATCTACAGAAAATTGAGATATGTTGGGTATTGTTGTAGAGATAACTTCTCTCCACCCAAACATAGGCAAGGTTGCATTAAATTATTCTACAACCAGCCACCCCCAATCTAGGATGCGATGTCATGAGAGGAGTTCTGCAAAAAAATTCCCCAGTGAGGCCTTCTCCCCTTTCCCTCCCCCTTTTATTCTTGTCTTCTTCGCTCAATACCTCATGGATCATGCTAGAAACTTCCTGAAGGTACTTTCCCATCTATTTTGAACTCCCTCAATAACTATTCCAACTACTATCTTGACTGATAGTCAATTTCTAGAACTGAGGATAGTTCAGATCCATATCATTTTAATTAAGCAGGGTACTTCCTGGAAGATTCATTCAAAACAATGATGGCCTCCGTCTTTCCCACTCCTCTCATAACATCGTAACATGTGAAGACCATCCCTTCAACAATAGCTCAACATTCTCTATTTTTATTAAAAACCAAAAATATTTATATATATAGAAATATTACAACATCTATCAAGGTCCATTGTTTATCCTTGATCATCCACGGGTTGACTTATTGTTTTTCCACAATAACACTTATAATAAAAGACTGGGGGAAACATGGGTGTTACAATCCCCTCCCCCTAAAAGGAACACTACCCTCGGTGTTCTATTTAACGCAAAAATTTCATATTCAATAGTGAACAAAAAAGGGTATGCATGTTTCATGGCATCCTCCATTTCCCAAGTCTCTTCATTGGGACCAAAGTGTTTCCATTGCATCTCGACTTGAGAAATAGTTTTTTTCTTGAAAGGGATCTCTCTCCTACTTAGGATATATTGTGACTCTGTTTGGAAATATCCCTCTGGTTCCACCTATATCACAGACAAGTCAATTATGTGAGTAGCATCATGTATATATATCTTTAATAAGGAAACATGGAACACATTGTGTTCCCTCTCTATGGGGGGAAAGGCCAGTTTATAGGCTACAGGTCCCACTCTGTCTAGAATTTCAAAAGGGCCAAACAATCTGGGTGTTATCTTAGCACACACTCCCATTATTAAGGATATTCTCCTTGGTTTGATTCAGAGATACACATGATTTCCCATTTTAAATTCTTTATGACTTATTTTTTTATATGTATAACTCTTCTATCGGTCTTGGGACACCTTCAAATTTCTCTTTATCTAGGTCAATTTTTTTTTTCTAATTTCATTAACATTTCAGGCCCAAGGGTAAGCCTGTCTACTGGATTATCCCAGTTGATTAGGATATTGCATTTTTTTCCATATAGGGCCATTTTTAAGGATTCTTGGTATCCATTATTGTAGGAAAATTCTACAATGGGTATATACTCTTCCCATTTCTTAGGTTGATTCATTACATGCACCCTTAACATGTCTTTCAATATTTATTTCACCCTCTCTATTTTCCCATCAGTTTGAGGGTGGTAGGTTGTATTAAAAAATAGTTGTGTTCCACAACTAATGAACAAGGAATTCCAAAATTCCTAGGTGAATTTTCCATCCCTATTAGATATAATTTCCTTGGGCATCCCATTTAGTCTGAATATTTCTTTCATGAAAATGTTGGCAATATCTATTACCTTGAAAGTGGATTTTACCGGAATAAAGTAGGTATCCTTGCTCAATTTATCCACAACTACCATGGTGACATTATTTTTTTTGGTCGTTTTGGATAGTCCAGTGATGAAGTCCATGGAAATGGTTTCCCATTTACATTCTGGGATAGGCAAGGGCTGCAATAGCCTTGTTGGGTGTTGGTGTTCTACATTAACCTTTTGGAACTCTAGACATTTAGCCAAATAATCAGTTGTGTTCTTTTTCATTCTTGGCCAATAAAACAGTTTCGTAAGGGTTGTAATCATCTTCTAATAACCAGGGTGACCAACATATGGTCTTTTGTGCAGTTCATCCAATATGAGATTTTTCAAAATGTCACAAATTGGGATATAAAACCTCCCTTTGTATGTTAGTAGGCCATCACTTGTCAATTGATGACCTTCATACTTTAGTCTGATTGTAATACACCAAGAACGATCCCCAGTTGAATTGTAAACATGTTTTATAGGCTGGTGAGCCAGGTGATTATAAGCCAAGAGGCTTATGTGATGATTAGGCTGGAGAGCCTAGATGTTAAAGGCCAGTGAGCCTATTTTTGTATATGTAAACACTCTTATCATTAATATAATACATAACTACATGTAGAACGATCACGATAAAAGAGTATGGGGGACTAAACTTCACTAGGAAGGGAAAGATAGGGGCTAAGAGCCTAGGAAAGGGGGATAAGCTGGAGGGCTTATCTCCAAGGGAATATTATTATTCCTAAAGACTATGGTGGGGATATTTATTTATCCTAAGTTCTTATGGGAAAAAGAATGAATCCCAAGTGGAGATAAATGAGCTCCTTGAGATCCATGTGTCATCAAGGGCACATGGAAATAAGTGTGGGGGAAATTAGTCTGTTTCCCACTCACGGAGCTAGGGAATCACTCAGCCATTCACACACTCGGCCATATTCTCCATCAATCGAACTTTGCATCTTTCACATGCTCCTTGAGCCTGCACACACTCTTGAGCTACCAAGTACATTTCTTGTGATCAACAGTAAATTCCTATTCCTCCTAGGATGCACAGTGCACTTGAAACTACCTGATCTTGTGTTGTACCTTTCTCTTATGAGAAATATCTATTCCATGACCTAAATTTTGTTGTTTCCATCACCTGTTCCATACTTTTTTTATGTTGTTTCCTTCACCTAAGCATGTACCTGGTTTACTAGAGAGATGGATTGAAGAAGTGGGTTGCCATGACCGTGGGATTGAAGAGGAAGGTTTTCATGCTTGTGAGAAACTCTCTCCAGGTGAGAGAATTGTTGGGAAAGTGATTTCCTCAGGGAGCCCATCTACAACTACAATGCTTTGATACTTCCTGTCCCATCTATTGTTGAATCTATGGAAGGGAAGTGGGGCAACGGAAGGACTTTTGAGTGGAGAAGGGGAACACTTCCTAGGGTTGGAAAGGCATGTGGGGAACGAGAGACTGTAGGCTGTTATTTTGATTTGTCTCCTGGAACAAGATCCTTCATGTTGTATAATTTGTCTCAAGCTAGCCTAGGAATCCCTTTGCCTGGGTGCATTTTAGTCCCAGCTCAGGGGTGACCCACTACTGAGAGTTCTAAGTAGTGTGATCTAAGGCTGGGAGGATCATGGAAGGTCTGCACGTAGTTGGTGGTATTCTATAAAAGATAAGTATCAATTGTGTGTTAATTGCATGTTGTGTATTTATACATGTCTTTATGTTTATGGGTATTTCCTGTGTATGCTACATGTGTATGTTATATGTATATGTTTACTGTTATTTCCGCATGAATTTGTATATTGGAAGAATGTATTTGTCTAATTAAGTTTTAAATGTATGAATTTTCGAAAGAGTTTCTGTGTGGCATGGTCCAACAGGTATAAGGCTAGGTGTGTCACAATCTGGTATCATAGCTCTAGTTTTCAACACTGAGCCTGGATTGGGCCGTGTAAGTGGAAATTAAAGCAAAGGTTTCAGAGTGAATTGTTGTCGAAATGGACAAAATTCAAGTTTTAGATCATCCATGAGTGCCAAAAGGGCGTCGATAGAACACCTTAGTTGTGTTTGAAAGCTCAAGTGGTGTAGCAGTTTGGGAAACCGCAATGGACATAGGATCTATTCGGGAAAGGTTCGAATCTTTTATAGTCGACAGATCTGGGAAAAGGAGCATGACGGTTAACCTCTTCAAGTCCTTTGAACTTCGTTGCTTCGAAAAATTTTACGATTTTGAAAAAAGGAGGAAAAACTCCCAAGATATGAAGTCTCGGAGTGAATATACATTGTGGATCATTTTGGAGAAGGAGGACCGTTGGATCCCCCAAGTGGTTCGACAGTTCGACGTTTGGGGAAATATGGTTGTGGTTGCACGGAGTGGAGTTTTCCCCAAAGTCCCGAAGTCTAGAACTAATCCAGATCATTCATGTTCGAGGAAATTTGATTGAATATTAACAAGTGTTTAGAATTTTGGTGTTCGATAGTTCAGGGGTGGGGTGGTGTTCAACAGCGAAATCCTCTGAAGCCTGAAGTTTCGATGTCCCAGAGTGTCAGAGTCCCTAAGATTCAGGGAACACCTATTCAGGTGTTCAAGAGTTATAAAGTGTGTTGGTGTGAGATATTTTGAAGCCCAAAGTGTCGAAGTCCCGGAGCACTAGAGTGATGTGGACCCGATCGAGATTTTGGAAGTTCGGCGGTCGGGAGTTTTAAGTGTGCATATGAGACGTTTTCTGAAGTCTCGGAGCCTCGAAGTTCCGAAGCTCTAGAGAACATTGTTTGGGAGTTTGGAAGTTCGACCTTCAAGTGTTTTGATGTGCTCTAGTGTTGGATTCTCCGAATTCTTGAAGTCCCGGAGTGTCGCAACATGATGACATCACCTAGAGTGACATGGACCTTTTAATAAATTTGACGTTCGAGATATGTGTTGTGTGGTAGTGAGAAGTTCTCTGAAGTCCCGGAGCATAGGAGTGACGTGGCATGCTAACATCACCTAGGGTGACGTGGACCCACTCTAAGCATGCCACTTATCATATTGTTTCAGTATTTTCATAGACCTTTTGGGCCAATTAGAAATTGACATGTGTCACCCATAGATTGGACCATGTGTCATCTCTATATTTCTGACATGTAGCACACCCGTGGTGCATGATTTCTGATGAGACTCCAGAAGTTCATATATTTGACATTTAGGGATATGTGTGTATGTTTTTGCAAGATATTCGGAAGCCTGAAGCTCCGGAGCCTGGGAACACTGAAGTAGTTCACCCATTCGATGTTCAGAGAACATTTTATGTTGTGTAGTCCAAACTTCCCAAGCCCGAAGGACCAGAGTACCAGAGTAATGAAACGTTGAAGCGTTGGCCCGGAAATTCATAAGTTTAGAGTTTGGGAGAAATAAGGTGTAAATTTATAAGACCCTCTAAATCCCGAAGCTTCGAAGCACCGAAGCCCCAAAGCTTTAAAGAAGTACCCTTAGAGGAGTTCACCACTTCCGTGTTCAGAGGGAATGATGTGTGGAGTAGGCGGAACCTCTGAAGCCCGAACTTCCAAAGCTCCTAAGTCCTAGAGCTCTGAAAAATGCCTTTTCGTTAAATGCATGGTCATAATTCATGGTCACATGAGATTGGGGGTCAAAGAAAAAGGGCTATTGCTCAAAACTTGTTTTAAAGAAAAAAAGGGGCTTGGAGAAGGAGTCTATCGGGTATCAATTTGTACAGACCTGCACCTAAAGAAGTAAAGAAGTCCTATAAACCTGAAGAGAGGATCCAACACGGATCCAAGAGACAATTCGGTTTTGAGAAAGAAGAAGAATTGTATATGGTTTACCTCCCAGGAAGCACAATTGTTCAAATATCCATAACTTTCTGCTCAAGACTCAGAATTGAGCAAGGGAGTAGTCATTGGAAATATCTTGGACAGTAGAATACAAATGTTCACCCAAAAAATTGATTTGAACATTCAATTTATCAAAAAATCGGAAGAAATAAGTTTGATATATTATTGAACGAGAATGGTTCATATTTTCATGAAATTGTTGAGACAGTTATCCTGACAAAGTTTTGTTGGTTGCGCATTTTGTAAATTTAATAGAAACTAGATCAGAACCAGATCAACACAGAGTGCAAAGAGATGGAATATACACAGGAGGATTACATCCAGGAAGATGATATCAAAGGGATGGATGTCCATATCGGTATTGCAGGAACAAACTCAAATAGACATGGAGAAATAAAGGTATCGGTATTGTAGGAACAAACTCAAATAGACATGGAGAAAGAAAGGAAGAAAATATGAATATTGTAGAGACCATTAAAAATTTGCAAAAGGATGTCCAAATTCAAGAATATGGCAATGAAAGGCTGATGAAATCCAAGGAGTAGCATGAGTACTTCAACATGAAGTTAATGAAAATTTTGGACATGATTGAAAATAAATTGGATAAGGATAATGGCTCAAGTAAATCAAGAAGTCACAGGTCTCCTGATGAGAAAGGTAGAACAAGAAGTGATATCAGGCATCACCATCACTCCCCAAGGAATTCCAATAGGAGAGCACACAGTATCTCAAGTTCATCCTCTGTCAAGAATCATAAGAAGAGGTCGGGGGTAGATGAGATACAAGGATAAATGAGAAAAATCAAATGTCCTACATTTGTTGGGATGAGGAAGGGAACCTAAGGACAATACGGGGAATTCCCAGGGCAGTAGTTTTCAGAGAAATTTCAGCATTGCAGCTGAAGAAGTGTTACAGAAAGGGATGTCAAATATTTTCAACTCATATGGAAGAAAAACCTAAATATAAGGTGTCAATTGTTGAATATTATGTAGTCCTAAAGGAGTTTGAGGATGTGTTTAAATAAATACCAAGATTACCCCCTAAAAGAGATATTGATTTCTCTATAAATCTTATTCCTGGAGAAGCTCCAGTATCCAAGACCCCTTACAATATGAGTACCCCAAAATTAAAGGAGTTGCAAATGAAACTTGAACAGTTTTTGAAGAAGGGGTATATACGCCCAAGTGTGTCACTTTGGGGTGCTCCAATATTATTTGTGAAAAAGAAAGATAGAACATTGAGACTTTGTATTGACTTCAGGAAGTTGAACAAAGTAACTGTAAATAATAAGTATCCTTTTCCAAGGATCGATGACCTCTTTGATCAGTTTAATAATGAAACAATATTCTCCAAGATTGATCTCAGGGCCAATTATCATCAGGTAAGAATTAAAGATGAATACATCAACAAGACTTCTTTTAGAACAAGGTATGGCCATTATGAATTCACAGTGGTGCCATTTGGGTTATCAAATTCACTAGTTGTCTTCATGTGTTTAATGAATGGTATTTTTAGAGAATACTTAGATAAGTTTGTCATTGTATTTTTGGATGACATTCTTATATATTCCAAGTCATAAGAAGAGCATGAGAAACACTTGAATATGGAATTACAATTATTAAGGGAGAATCAATTGTATGCCAAATTGAGCAAGTGCTCATTTTATTAGAACCAAATTCATTATTTGGGGCATATCATATCTGAGGAAGGGATAGCAGTGGATCCTGAAAATATTGATGCCATTAGAGAATGGTCAGTACCTAATAATGTGACAGAAGTCAGATCCTTCATGGGCCTTGCAGGCTACTATAGAATATTTATTGTAGGATTCTCAAAGATTGCACACCCGATCACTTCCTTGCAAAAGAAGGGAGTGAAGTTTCAGTGGACATTGGAGTGTGAAAATAATTTCCAACATTTGAAGAAATTATTAACCAGTGCTCCAATTCTAAGGATTGTTACTTAAATGAGGATTTAATGGTATGCACAAATGCATGTAAAAAAGGAATTGGTGGAGTCCTTATTCAAAATGGGTTTTTTGTATGTTATGAATCAAGGAAGTTGAAGGAACATGAAAGGCAATATGCCACTCATGATTTGGAGTTGGAATCCACAGTGCATGCCTTGAAGAAGTGGAGGAACTACCTCATGGGGAAAAAGGTTTGAGCTGAGGACAAACCATAATGGTCTGAAATATTATTCAGACAACCAAAATCTAAATGCTAGGAAGAGAAGGTGGTTAGAATTTCTCAGTTAATACAACTTTGATATAAAACATATTAAAGGGAAAGAGAACAAGGTGGTTGATGCAATCAACAAAAGAGTGCATGAGTTTCATGCTACAACCATTAGCATGTGCCAATCATATTTGATGGACAGAATCTCAGAGGCTGCAAAATCATATTTGCATTACATGGAATTAATGGAAAAATTACAACAAAGTATTTTGCAACAGATAATTGAGGACTACAAGATGGGAAATGATGAAATCCTTAGGTACAGAAGAAGAGTTTGTGTACCCAATTCTCGGGATTTGAAAAATATGGTATTGAGATAAATGCATAACATACCTTATGTTGGAAACCGAGGGTATCAAAAGACCATTGCAGTTGTCAAGAGCCAATATTATTGGTCGGGCATGAAGAAAGAAGTTGTTGAGTACATTTCCAAATGTTTGGAGTGTCAAAAGGTCAAGGATGAGCATAGACATCTAGTTGGGTTGTTGCAGACATTAACCATTCCTAAGTGGAAATGGGAAGTGGTAAAAATGGACTTCATCACCAAACTTCCTAGAACAAGCAAGCAACATGATTCTATCATGGTAGTGGTGGAAAAGCTTACCAAAGCTATCCATTTCATTCCAGTGAAACTCACTCACAAATAAACCAATGTTGATGATATTTATATGAAGGAAATTGATCGATTGCATGGAATACCCAAGACAATTGTGTTTTACGGGGACCCAAAGTTTACCTCAAAGTTATGGAAAGGATTATTCAAAGGATTTGGAACAAATTTGAATTTTAGCACAACTTATCATCTAGAATCTGATGGTAAAACAAAGAGGGTGAATAAAGTGGTTGAGGATATGTTCAGGATGTATTTGATGGATAAATAATAAAAAATGGGAAGACTGTCTACACTTGGTAGATTTTTATTACAACAATGGGTACCAAGCATCTCTAAAGATGAGCCCATTTGAGACACTTCATGGAAGAAGGTGCAACACACTAGTAATATGGGACAACCCAACAAACAAAGCAATGGTTGGGCCAGATTTTCTCAGGGAAATGGAAGAGAAGATGTCAAAAATAAAACATAATTTAAAGGCTTCTCAAGACAGGAAGAAAAGCTATGTTGATAAGGGAAGAATCCACACAAAATTTAAAGTCGGTGATCATGTATTCTTGAAATTGAAGGCCAACAAAAGTTCCCAGGACTTGGGAAATTGTTCAAAGTTGGAAACTCGTTATTGTGGGCCCTTTGAAATCCTAGAGAGGATTGGGCCTGTATCCTATATGATTGGATTACCTGCATCAATGTCTATTCATAATGTATTCCATGTATCATTGCTCAAAAAGTATATACTTGATGCTAATCATGTTATTGATTGGAATGTGATTCAGGTGGGGCAAAAGTCTCTTTTCAAGTGCATCTGGTGTGCATATTGGACCGAAAGATCAAGAAGCTCTGGAATAGAGTTATAGAGCTAGTAAAGGTCCAAGGGACCTGGTACGGTCTTGAGGATGCAACTTGGGAGCACGGAGATGCTATGCAGGTAGAATACCTGTATCTTTTTGAAGATTTGTGAAACAATTGATGGTAATATGTAAATAATATGCACTGAGGACAGTGCATAAATAAGGAGAGGGGAATGTAATACCCCAAGACTGAGCCCCATTTGAATTGTAAACATGTTTTATAGGCTCGTGAGTCAGGTGATTATAAGCCAAGAGGATTATGTGATGATTAGGCTGGAGAGCCTAGATGCTAAAGGCCAGTGAGCCTATTTTTGTATATGTAAACACTCATATCATTAATAAAATACATCGTTGCATGTATACTGACCATGATAAAAGGGTATGGGGGACTAAACTCCACTAGGAAGAGAAAGGGGGATAAGATCCTAGGAAAGGGGCTAGGGAGGGATTATCTCTAAGGGAATATTATTATTCCTAAAGACTATGGTGAGTAAGCGGGAGGGATTATCTCTAAGGGAATATTATTATTCCTAAAGACTATGGTGGGGATAATTATTTATCCTAAGTTATTATGGGAAGTAGAATGAATCCCAAGTGGAAATAAACGAGCTCCTTGAGAGCCATGTGTCATCAAGGGAGCATGCAAATAAGCGTAGGAAAAATTAGTTTGTTTCCCACTCACGAAGCCAGGGACTCACTCAAGCATTCACTCACTCTTCCATATTCTCCATCAGTCGACCTTTGCATCTTTCACGCACTCCAGGAGCCTGCACGCACTCTTGATCTACCCAATACATTTCCTATTATCAATAGTAAATTTGTATTCGTCCTGGGATGTACAACGCACTTGAACCTACTTGAGCCTGTGATGTACCTTTCTGTTATGAGAAACATATGTTCCATGCCATGAATGTTGTTGTTTCCATCACATGTTCCATGCCTATTTTATGGTGTTTCATTAACCTAAGCCTGTACCTGGTGGACTAGAGATGGATTGAAGAAGCAGGTTGTCAGGCCCATGGGATTGAAGAAGAAGGTTTCCAAGCCTGTGAGAAACTTTCTAGGTGAGAGAATTGTTGGGAAAGTGATTTCTTGAGGGATCCCATCTGCATATACAATGCTCCGAGACTTCATGTCCAACCTGTTATTGAATCCCTGGAAGGGAAGTGGGGAAGTTGAACGACTGTTGAGAAGAGAAGGGGTAGACTTCCTCGGGTGGGAAACAAATGTGGGGAATGAGAGATTGTAGGTTTTTAGTTTGAGTTGGCTCCTAGAATGAGATCCTTCATGTTTTCTGATTTGTCTCGGACTAGACTAGGAATCTCTTTGTCTGGGTGAATTTTAGTCCCAGCTCAGGGGTGACCCACTGTTGAGAGCTCTGACCAGCGTGGTCTAAGGCTGGGAGGATCATGGAAGGAAAGAACGTAGTTGGTGGTATTCTATAAAATATAAGTATCAATTGTGTGCTCATGGCATGTTGTGTGTTTATACCTATATTTATGTTTATGGGTATTTCCTGTGTATGTTGCATGTATATGTTTACTGTTATTTTCGCATGAATCTGTATATTGGTACAATGCATTTGTTTGCTTAATTTTTAAATGTATGAAGTTCTGGAAGAGTTTTTGTGTGGTATATCCCAGTAGGTATAAGGCTGGGTGTGTTACACCGGTGAGCTATTTCTCTATGTATCTTCATGGTTTTTAGGAACTCATCTACCTCTTGTGCACTTTTAACTCTTTCCTTGAGGTGTGTTTCACAAGTACTCATGGCTTCTAAATGAATTACCTTCACACTTCTACTGAGGGAATCAACCACTTGATTTTATTTTCCTTTGATGTGTTTGATTTCAAATTCAAACTCACTGATAAGATCCATCCTCCTAGCTTTCCTAGAATTTAGCTTGGGCTGGTCAAATAAATACCTTATCCCACTATGGTCTATCATGATGACAAACCTTCTACCTAGGAGGTAGTGCCTCCACATTTTCAAAGTGTGCACTATGGCAGCTAGCTCTAGGTCATGATTCACATAATTTATTTTATGTTTACTCAATTTTATGGATTCATAACATATTGCATGTCCCTCTTGCATGAGGACTCCTCCAAGTCCTTCTTTGCAGGTATCGGTGCACACCAAAAATTTCTTGTTTGGTTCTGCAATTTCTGGGACGAGGGCATGTGTTAAGAGGTGTTTCAACTGCTAGAAAATTTCCTCACATTTTGTTATTCATACAAATTTCACCCCCTTTCTCCATAGTAAAGTGATTGGGTGACCAATCTTAGAAAATCCTTTTATGAACCTTCTATAATATCCTGCTAAACCCATGAAGGATGTAATGTTAGTGATATCCCTGGGTGTGGGAAAATATATAATGGATTTGATCTTATCAGGCTTAACTGCTACTCCTTTCTCAGAGATAACATGGCCCAAATAATGGATTTTCCTTTGGAAGAATTCACACTTTCTAAGCTTACATAGAGATTTTTCTCTCTCAGTACTTGTACTACTAACTTTAGATGTTATTCATGTCCTTCCTTACTCCTTGAGTAAACTAGGATGTCATCAATAAAAAAATAATAAAAATATGTCCAAGAACTTGTTGAGAACATTGTTCATCAAACACATGAAGGTGGTCGGTGCATTGGTGAGAACAAATAGCACCACCAAAAATTCATATTGTATGTACCTTGTCCCGAAAGTGGCTTTATAGATGTCCTCATCCTTGATTTGAACTTGATGATCTATGAATATCGGATCAGTCTTGGAAAATGTGGTGGCACCTCTTAATCGGTCAAATAAGTCATCAATCCTGGGGAAGGGGTACTTATTCTTAATTGTCATTTTATTGAGTTGTCTAAAACTTATGCACAATCTGAGTGTGCCATCCTTCTTCTTTACAAATAAGGTTGGTTCTCCCTAGGGAGACACACTAGGCCAAATGTACCCCTTGTCTAAAATTTATTTCAGTTGCAATTTGAGCTCAACTAACTCTGGAGTACTCATCCTATAGGGTGATGTAGACATTGGCATTGTTCCATGTACAAGCTCTATTGAGAAATCAATATCTCTCTTCATTTGGAGGGATGATATGTTTCTTACTGAGACATGTATTTCAATTCCCTTAAAATTTATTTTATCCCCTTTGTCATCTTCACATTCTAAGGTTTTGTTATAACAGTCCAGATTATCTTTATGGAAAACCAACCAATCCATGTCGATCAACATGTCGTATGATCCTAGAGGAAGGATGTTTAAGGTGGCTTGGGTAGGAAACCCATTCACGATGACTCAGAATGTTGTTATGACCCTTGTTACCCTTTTTTTTTCTCTCGTGGCTAGTTGTACCAGCCATGGCTTAGCGTGCTTCGCTTGGTGTAATTTACACTTCCCAATAGTTTGAGGAGAAATATAACTCAATTTAGATCCAGGGTCAATAAAAATAGAAAGACGACCATACCTTCCATTTCCACCACTAAGGATTGGTGGTATGCTTGTATATTGTCCAAAGTTGCATGGAGTTTTGGTATGCTTCTGGCCACATCATTGACTATGGTAGACTCTTGGACGTTGTAAAATCCCTTGTTGATTGGTTACCTGTGAGGAAAGTCCCTTAGCATGTGTTCTTCTCCACAACCCCAACATTTCAATGATTCCTTCTTTGTTCCTTCAGTCCTACCCAGGGTTGATCCAATAGTTATATTTCTTCCTTGAGGTGGGGAGTTCTTCTGATTCACACCTTTTGTAGGGAAGTCCATCTTGGAGCTCTTCCCAAAATTCTTGAACCTTAAAGGTTTATCTACCATATCCTTGAATCCCATCTTATTTTTATTCTTCCATTCCATGGGGGGTTCTTCTTAGTGGTTGAGTTTTTCGTAACAATATCTATCCTTCCAAATGGCATCTTCCAGGGTTTTAGGTTCATCAAATTCAATATTGTTCTGGAAGGATTGTGTAAGCCCACTAAGAAATCACTGCATATTTACATTTTCATCCTTTATGTAAGGTACATACCTCATCAATTCTAGAAACTTGTTGATGTGTTCATCTATAGTGAGTTGTCCTAATTTGAGCTCATACAACTCCTTCATATTTTCATCATAGTATCTCTCAGAAAGGTACTTCTTCTTGAAGTGTTTCTAAAAATTATTCCTAGACAACCCCTTTTCCCATATTCCTTCTACATTTCTAAGGTCTTCCCACCATATAGAGGAATTTCCATTCAAATTGAATATAGTTATTTGGGCCTTCAAGTTCTTAGAGTAGTTATGAAATCTGAAATACTTCTTCAAGCCCAGTATCCAATATTTTTCCTCTTCCCCTTTTTTGATTTCCCCATTCAAAGAAGGTGGCTTGGATTTCTTAAATTCTTTTGGGTTTCTGCCCTTGGACTACTTCCTTTTCTTCGCTTTCTTCTGGGAATGGGAACTAGTCTTACTGTTGGATAGTTCTATGGAGATTTCTAATCCTTCGTTAGAGAAATCCTCAGATGAATCTTTGGTTTTGGCATGTGTCTTGGCTCCATGATGAGCCTTATTGAGAGGGCTTCTTCTTTAATTGTTTCTTTCAAGTCTATGCTTCTACATTTTAGGTAAACTATGGTTTTTATCAGGCCGGTATTTTTCCATGTTGTTGGAGGCTAGCCCATGTTTCAATTGTCATTGTAGTTCTGAAATACTTTGCAGTAGGACTGCATTTATCTTGGTATGTTTTTCCTACTTCTTCATTAGCCGGTCATTGTCACCCTTAAATCATTGCAACTCTTCCCTAAGGATTCTCACAATCTCAACCAAGTTTGGAGGGGTTTCTACCTTTCTCCTTTCATCATATTCTTCTTCTTTGTTATGGTAACTCTCACCCTATTCATGGTGGGTCACCATCACTATTCTTAGATCTTGTCTGGGAAATCTCGAGCTGGTTAAGTGTTGAGAATAAATAGTTCTTTGTTAGTCAATCTATCCATTATTTTTAAAAAAACATGGTACATTTGTAAACCAATATTATGTTGTATAAATCTAGTGTTTGACAGTATTATGCAGTCCCTATTTAGTTGCACAAAACAACATTTAACTTTGTTCCTCTCTCCAGTAAGAAGGTTTTTTGATGAATCCCTGAGATAAATTATTTTTCAGGTTATTATTCTGGATATTCCAGGGTTAATCATTGCATAATAATATCCATTTGGATTCCACGCGCTACGTAAAATGGGGACTCAGGAACCATAGGATCATAAGGTCTGTCAATACACATCGTTGGGTAGGGTCTTCATGGTCAAAATCGGGGTGGATAGGATTTCAAATAGTCATCGTTGATTACAGTCGGATAAAATTTCCACGTTGTTATACATCATGAAATTGGTCATGACTTACGCTAAAGGGTCGGCGGTTTCGATGAGAAGTGCCCATATAAGCCACATGTGAGTTAACTAAGGTTACTTCATGCTGATGCTTTTTTTTTCATGGCTTCCACTGGGGGACACGTGGGGGTCACTAAGGCCATAGTTTCATTCTTATGGGTGGTGTTATTACCACCTCTCGGCCTCTTTCTATGCCATGAATAAATTGTCTTTTGGTCGACAAATGCTAACACACTCACATGCATAAGTACTTGGTCACCCGACTGGGTACTAGTAGGTCCTTATAAATAGCGTAGGGTAATATATCCTTCCCTTTATAATTTTCTAATATAACTTATTCAAATCCTTCATGATCCCAAGCAGGATAAGTGTAGTTGCTTGCTCTGATACCAATTTGTAACATACTTGACCCCTTAACTCTTTCTAAGGGATGGGGTGTCCAATTTTTCTCCCTTTATCTAACTTATCGTACTTCCTTCCATTCACATCTCCAAAGTTCTTTTATTATTCAATGACTTTTCAATACCAACACCTTTTTATCCACAGACTCATGGACTCCCAAACTCACAGCTACATACCTTTGTAATTTTCCCTTCACAAGTTTGCCCGTAAAATATCAACACTTAGCCATTTTTCCATATACGCGGACTTGCGTACTGGTGGACTCATGAAGGTAAAATTATATGACCCTCCTTCCATCAGTCTGTGGAGTCCCAATACTTAGATTATTTTCTTCATCTTCACAGAATCACGGAGGTAAAATTCAATGACCCTGGTTTCATGAGTCCATGGAGTCTCAATACTTAGCCGTTTTCTTAATATTCATGGGCTCACAGACTTGCGGAGGTAAAATTACATGATCCTATTCTAATGAGTCCATGGAGTCTCAATAATTAGATTATTTTCTTCATCTTCACGAAATCGTGGATTTGCGGAGGTAAAATTACACAAACCTATTCTCATTAGTCCATGGAGTGTCAATACTTAGATTATTTTCCTCATCTTCACAGACTCGTGGCCTCATGAATTTGTGGAGGTAAAGTTCCACGTCCCTATTCTCATAAGTCCATGGAGTCTTAATAATTAGATTATTTTCTTGATCTTCATATACTCACAGACTTGTGGTCCCATTCCCCTCACCTTCGGTTGGGCTTACATCTAAGTCGTCAATCCATCTCCTACTAACATGTGGCATGACACATGTTAGGGATCTAACCTCCCTAACCCCTCACGTACGTAGAATAATATATTTTCCATGTAATAAAGGCCAATATTAATAAGTCCTAGTACTAAAGAATAATAAATCAAATGTAATAAGACCTAATAGAAGCTCCCTCTTTTAGAATATCTTCCTCTAGAATATTCTTTTGGGTAGATAGACCTAATATAAATAGGAGTTGAGGGAATGAGAAGATTTTGTATTGACAATTATTGTAATAGAGCACTGTTATGTTGGAGGTTTCCCCCTTACAAATGGGATCAAGGCACTTTTCTTGGAAGAACATTGTGGGTTAATGCTTTTTAAGGTTAGAGATGTATTCTGACATCTTAAATCTACATAGATCTGTCGTTCAACACATAAATCCACATTCGGGGAAGCATACACATAGGAACTATAAGTGGTACTAAAGTGCACATTTTTGGCCACCCTTGTAACCCATGTTGGTACCCCTTCGAGTGGTAGCGCATCAAACAACTCCTATATAAGGATTGGCCTATATATCTTGAATCCCTCTATATATAAACCAATATGTAGCCTGACTGCTATAGTTCCACTGAGAACAACACTCGAGAAGATACTCTCTAGTACATCAGTAGTCGGGTAGTATGGCTAAGGGCACAATCTATCCTCCTTAGTTGGTGCCCTGTGATATTGGTTCGAGTACTAATATTGGACCCTTCACATATATCAGAGAGCTATATCATATGGAAAACCCTTGTCTATAGACACCCTAAATACCCTACCCTTTGGTATGGAAAAAAAAAAAAAGAACAAACAAGATCTATCGTCGTGCAATTGTGCCTCCTGCAGCCTGGTTGCAAAATTCCTACACATTTTTTCTTGTTAAACATTTGTTCATTTCATCACTGTTCTATTATTCATATCGGAGTATAAATTTGCAGGAGTTAAAAATTTGAGACCTATCCCATTGGAATCCTCTCTTCGCCCTGATCGCAGTCATACATATCATGTTTTTGCAATTTTTTTTCTATGGACCCAACCCCGTCCTGACACCCCTATTTGGCATCTATCCCATTGAATTCCTCTTTATGCATTGATCATAGTGGTACCATTCACAATTACCCCTTTGTGTGTGGTCCCACTTGTCCCCCTATCCCATCCCCATGGACCACACTCGCAACCAAGATTGGGAATGTCTCACCACCTTAGCCAAAGATCATGACCAAACCTGGATTGATATTTATTCCATTACTTCGAGTATTGGTAACCTAAACTCTCGGATTTCCCCACTCGAATCACTTCCCAAAACCATCACTCAATTGACTACCACCTGTCAACAATGCCATGACGCAGTGAACACTTTGACCACCTTTTTTAAGCCTACCCTAGATCCTTTTGCTTTTTCCACACCTTATAACCCTAAAGGTCCTGAATCCTCCCAATCCACCTATTTTCCTCCCCACCACTTTCAGTGGGACCTACGGTCCCCTCGTGTGGAGGTGAAAACATTTTATTGCTCAAATACCACAAGTTGGGTCACTCAAATGGAACACTATTTATTTTTGTATGACATTACTAATGAGATGGCCAAACTAAGGTACATTGTTCTCCATCTAGATCCAAAACATTAAAAATGGTGGAAATGGCATAGAAATGATCGCCAAGGGTATGTGTCTGGGACACAATTTGCTGTAGAACTTTATGAACGCTTTGACACTGACACCCACCATTTAGGTCATTTGACAAAGTTGAAACAATCTGGTAGAGTGGAAGACTTTATAGTTTCTTTTAAGTGATTGGATTTCCACACAGAGGGAATGTATAATGATTTTTTTTTAGAATGCTTTATCAATGGCCTCAAGGATGAGATCCATGCCCATGTCCTTATGGCTCACCCTTAGATTTGGGTGGAAGCTACTAAAATAGATAAGGAATCACAACAGGTTGTCTCTTCCCAAACCATAAAACCCTCTTTTTTTCCTCACCCTAAACCAGTCACTCCCACTCCTCCTTCCACTCCACTAAATATCCATAAATTGAGCAGGGCAGAAATGGTTGAACGCCAACTCAAGGGACTTTGTTATAATTATGATGAAAAATATTTTCCTAGGCACAAGTGTAAGGAACAAAAGATTTTTATAGCCATATCTAAGGATGTTTCTGAAGAAGATGTTGAGGTTCCCCATGTCACCGAGTCGCCTGGACCCACTGACATGACTCCACCTTCAAACCCTACCAAATTTTAACTGATCATTTCCCTGAATTATCCCACTGGATTCTATGCTCCCCAAACCCTCAAGCTAATTGGTTACAATAAGCATCAGAAGCTCAACATCCTTGTTGACAGTGGAAGCACCCATAATTTTATTCATCACCGCATCACTCAAGAAACTAATTGTTATATCCGAACAGTCAATAACTTTCAAATCATGATTGTCAATGGAGATTCCATGAAATGTGGGGGGCGTTGTGAAAATGTGCCTCTCCAAATTGGTCAGTACCAGATGAAATCTCATATGTTTTCTATCGACATGGGTGGTTGTGACATTGTGTTGGGTGTCAAATGGCTAAGGACTCTGGGTCACATTCTCATGGATTTTAACGAATTAACCATGCAATTAAACTGGGAGGGACAACAATATAAGTTCCCTTGAGAAAATCAGTTCCCATCACATGGAAAAGCTCCTCAAAAAAGTTCATTTCGGAATTATTGCACAACTCCATTCCATTCACACCACTGAGATACCCTATGTGTCACTGGACCTCCAATCCATCCTCTCCAAACATCAAGTTTTTTTTTTCCAATCCCCAAAGACTTCCTCCTTCCTATGGTGTTCATGATCATTCCATTCCCCTCTTCCTCGAAAATATTCCTCCCAATGTTTATCCCTATCATCATCCCTTTTTCCAGAAATATGAAATTGAGAAAATTGTTCAATAATTTCTCATCCCAGGCTTTATCCATCCTAGTACTAGCCCCTATTCTTCTCCTGTGGTCATGGTACTTAAGAAAGAATACTCTTGGCACATGTGTCCTGACTTTCGCTCCCTCAACAAACTCACCATCAAAGACAAATTTCACATTCCTGTCATTGAATATCTCTTGGATGAATTAAGTGGTGCCCAGTTCTTTACTAAACTTGATCTTCATTGTGGATACCACCAAATGTGTATGAAAGAGGGAGACATTCCTAAGACTTCATTTCGAACTCATGAGGCCCACTATGAGTTTTTGGTCATGCCCTTTGTCTTGTGTAATTCTCCCTCCACTTTCCAAAGCCTCATGAATCACATCTTATGTCCTTTTCTTTGTCATTTTGTCTTATTTTTCTTTGATGATATTCTCATCTATAGTAAGACCTAGAAATTCCATCTTGCTCATGTGGATCGAGTTCTTCACCTACTCTCTCAATGCCAAATTTTCCTCAAACAATCTAAATGTGATTTTGGAGCCTTAGAAGTCGAGCAATTGGGTCATATTATTGACAAGACAAGTGTCAGGGTGGATCCTAAGAATATTTAATCTATGCAGGATTGGCCTTGCCCCAAGACTCTCAAAATCTTGTGTGGTTTTCTGGGTTTAACATGATATTATCACAAGTTTGTTAAGAATTATGGAAATATTGCGGCGTCTCTCACTATCCTCCTTAAAAATAATTCATTCACTTGGAATCCCGCAACTAATCAAGACTTTCAAGATTTGAAGGTGGATATGTGCACAACTCTTGTCCTGACCCTTCCTTATTTCAAAAAGACCTTTGTCCTGGAATGTGATTCTTCCGGGAGAGGAATTGGTGTAATCCTTATGCAATATGGTCAGCCTTTGGAATTTACCATCAAACAACTATCAGAGAGAAATTTGGGCCAATCAATATATGGAAAGGCAATGTTGGGTATTCTGCATGTAGTGGATGTTTGGAACCCTTATCTATTGGGAAAACACTTCCAAATTAAGAAAGATCATCAAAGCCTCAAGTATTTTATGGATCAACTCCCTTCATCCCTGGAGCAACAAAAAAGGGTGACTAATCTCTTTGGATATTATTTACAAGAAATGAAAATAAAATGTGGTTTCTAACACTCTTTCAAGAAAACATGAATATGAAGGGTCCATTTTTTCCCTCTCCTTCATTGTACCATATTGGCTCTAAGTTGTTCTCCAGGAATGGCTACAAGATCCCAAAATTTTGTGTCTAATCCAACAATTGCAAGCCAATTCTCCAGTTTCCCCAGGGTACTCTTGGCACAATGATGATCTTATCTATAAAGGTTTTTTGTATTTAAGTAAATAGTCACAACTTAAATCCATGGTGTTTTATGGGATTCATGCTACACCCACAACTGGGCACTTAGGGTTTACCAAAACCTATGATCGGGTCAAACGTTCCTTTTTCTAGGATGGAATGAAACAAAATGTTTGAAATTTTATGACGGAATGTGATGTTTGTCAACACAACAAGGGAGAAATAGTCAAATCCCATGGCACACTAAAACTGCTTCCAATTCCACCTGCTATTTGGAGGGATATCTCTATGGATTTTATTGTTGGCTTACCTAAATTAGGAAATAAGTCAGTCATCATGGTGGTAGTTGATCGTCTTTCCAAGTATGCTCATTTATGTGTGCTTCAACACCCATTTATGACCTCCATTGTGGTTCAACTTTTCATGGATCATGTCTTCAAGTTTCATGGCATGCCTCATTCTATTGTTTCTGATTGAGATCCCACCTTCACCAACAATTTTTGGCCATACTTTTTCAGGCTACATGGCACCCAACTACATCTGAACAAAACCTATCATCCTCGGACTGATGATCAAATTGAAGTTGTCAACAACTGTTTGGAAACATATTTGAGGTGTTTTGCATATGAAAGGAAAAATCAGTGGGCTCAATGGTTAGCACTCAATGAATGGTGGTACAACACTTCTTACCATAAAACTACTCATATAACTCATTTTGAAGCAGTATATGGGAAAAATGCACTTTCAATTCTTTCATACATGTCAGGTGTCTCGAAGGTCCAGGAAATTGACCAAACTCTTACAGTTCGAGAGACTATTCTCCATACCCTCAAAGATAATTTGGTCATGGATCATAATCACATGAAGAAACAAGAAGATCGAGGTCACTCTAAACATCAATTGGTTGAATGAGACCAACTGTTTCTTCAACTGCAACCTTATAAGAAAAATTCACTCAAGGCCAACCATTTTCATAAACTAGCACCCAAATTTTATGGTCCTTATACAGTTATAAAGAGTGTGGGATAGGTGTCCTATCAGTTAGCTTTACCCAATCATTCTAAGATCCATCCTTTTTTTCATGTCTCCTGATTAAATAAGGTGATTGGAACTAAGTGCCAAACTCAAACCAACATTCCTGAGTTGGATGAAGAAAGCTCCATCTGGTTGCAGCCACAAGAAATTTTGGACCAGCATGAGCATCGTTTTTGTTAGTGCACCATCAAGGAAGTATTAGTCCAAGGGAAAGATACAACTCCAGCAGATTCCACCTGGGATCCAACTATAATTCTGCAGCAATTTCCTCATCTCAAGCCTTGAGGACAAGGATTTTTTTAAGGGGGAGTGTATGTTAGGTACCTAACCACCCTAACCCCGCATGTAGGTAGAATAATATATTTTCCATGTAATAAATGCCAATATTAATAAGGCCTAGTAATAAGGAAAAATAAGTCAAATGTAAGAAGACCTAATAGAAGCTTCCGCTTCTAGAATATATTCCTCTAGAATGTTCTTTTGGGTATATAGATCTAGTATAAATAGGAGTCGAGGGGATGATAAGTTTTTGTCTTGAGAATTATTGTAATAGAGAATTTCTCTACTGTAGTTTTCCCCCTCAAAGAGGAAAGTGAACATTGTTTCCTATCAAAAAAGGTATTATTTTGGTGTTGTGGTTTCATCTATTGTGTCGTCTCGTTGTTATTCTCTACAATATTTCTATTTTTGGATATTATAATAGATATGATACCTTACAATATGTGGGATGGCACATGGAATACGTACCACTTGCCACGTGGAATCCAGTTTCCTAGTGGGTCCTTGTCTAACTCTACCAAAACCGCGTGACATGTGGCACCCTCATAGGGCGACACATGGCTTTCTTTCATCGGGATGTTTGGTATTATACACATAATCCATTGGTACCTTCAACTAAGGGTGGATGGTTCAAATAATCTATGCAGTCCCTTCGAGTATGACATATCGACGTCCCATATATTTTTATGAAGCTCCGTCAATTTGAATTGATCGATAGTCAGAACTTTCAGTTATGAGAAATCTTACCTTGAAAACAAGTTAAGCTACCCTTTGGAACAAGACCCCTTCTTTGGTCCAAAAAAAAAATCAAACAAATGGTTGCTACTTTCCTTATAGATCTAGTTCATTAACGTATATATAAAAGGAGGAAGACACACCTGTTACCTAAAGTTTGTCCTTGCAGCTCCATCCTTTTTCCTCGTTGTTCCAATTCCTTTAGCGATCAAAGAGACCTAGAAGACAAGGGAAAAAATTCTACTTATAATAGATTTCATTAGATAAATACCAAATCTATATATACCAAATTTAACTTAAGCATATACACTATCATGAACACAAAAGAGAAAGGAATAGGTCAAGTTAATATTAATTTGGAAAACAAGTTACAAGTACTTACAAGCCATGTCTGACGTTGCAATACCTTCTTCAAGTTATCCTCGTACAACCCTTTCATGAAAGTATTGATATCAAAATGTTGACGCTTCAATGGATTATTTCTCCTAGGATGAAAGGTTTGACACCTGAAATATTCCCCCCTTTCACCATGGAAATGCCTTTAATTTATAGGATTGGGAGGCTCAACTACCATGGGATAATTAAGGAAGTGGTTGATGATATGGCCCCATGAGTTGGGATTTGATCCTAAGATAGTGCCATAGGATAGAACTCAAGCCAAAACCAACCTCATCTCTTTAGATTTGTCCCTTATAAAAAGGTTGGATTCACCATATTTTCCTTTAACCAAATTGGCACTCCCCTTGAGTTAGAGACAAAGTGCCAGTGGCCCTCCCTAAAAAAGGAAAATGGGTTCCTCCCTAATGTAGTGGTTCTCCCCCATAATGGATAGGGGGGAACCACCCTGCATAAATTCTCAAACAATGGTGCTCCCCCAACATGTTCAGGGGGTGCCACCCTTATAAGTGCCTGAAAAAGGGTCAATTGTCCAAGTAAAAGGCACGTTTCTGACCTTGAAATCATGGGTTTATTCCTCCAATATGACTAAGGGATCATGAAAAATGTTTTTCATGGTGTCAACAAGTTGTGACACTTGTAAAATTTCATGCGACACTTAGTAAAGTGCATACGACACTTGACAAAGTGCATGCAACAATTAGTAAGGTGCATACAACACTTTGCGACTCTTAAGTGTGGAATTTTGATGTGTAATATATGTTTCCTGAAGTGTGAGGTCAGAAGAGAAACTAATGGCCAAAACACTTTACATATTATTCAATGCAAGGGTGTTGGAGTAGGAGAACCTGGCAGAAGCTCCAAACAACTATCAAACAATATAAATATATGTTTCATTCCCAAGGCATGAATACCTGTGCTCAGAATACGAATTGACTCAAAGCATGGCTTCCAACCAATACACTTCTAATCCATGAGAATATTGACTAATGATATGGCCACCAAAGATACAATGTGGATCCATACCTCCATGACATGAATTGATCGCAACCACAAAAAATACACAGTAGATATACGAGAATACAAAACATAGCCATGGATCAATACAATGTGTATCTATGTAACATTATATTTATCGGTAATATTTCCATCATGGATATTATACTGGAATATTTTACATGCTCAAATTATCTCCATCACATCCTACATAAAAAATATAACAGAGTGAGTGCCCAATGTAGGGTCTTCGTCCTGATCCTGAAATGGTATGATTCTATCCATGTGAATAGATGACTTGATGTTGAAGATGGTTTACACCACTTGATTATCAATCATTGAGGTATATCGTTAATAAGTGTGAGAGAAATCACCAATGATGAAAATGATTCCCAAGGTACCTTTAGTACATTCCAGTGAATGTGAATAAATGAGTTGAGGTTGAACATTCATGGAATCATTCGATCAAAGGTCAATGGTGTAAACCTATTGTTGAAGGTGAGGAAGCCTACCAATGAGGCATCCATGTTCCAAGGTACTAATTTGTTTCTAACTCTAATTCATGGATGATGTGTTGAATTAGATAGGAACATACTCATCAAAGGAGGGCCATGATGTATCCCCCATCATCGACATGAAATTGACACAGGAAAGTGATGTGAAATGGTGTATTAAATGAGTGTGGATTGACACAGGAATGGAAACTAGTAATATTGTAGATGGTTGGTTTGGAATGAAATTTCCCTTCAAAAGTGTAAGGCACAAAAAATGACTTGGAATCATTGACTCAATGAGTACAAAGAACATAATGTGATGATAATGAGAGCAGTCTTCGACTGGAGAGAAAAAGTGTAATGACACATGGAATTGGTATGACTCATAGAAAAAACAATTACCCAACTTTAAGGCAAGACGCAAATAGGTTCCATGTTCAAGGGAAAGAACAATAGATGCCATAATGGATTCCAAAAACTTGACCCACTCCTTTCAATTTCCCCCCACCATCATTGGTGAGTACCTCTTTGTTTTTTAAATATCTTGAGGAGGATAATAGATGCTCAATACAACTAATCCTCAATGAGTCCCTCGACATATATTTAATGAACCTAAAGAAGGAGGGGTTTGGTCACATACTGGTCCTAGAGATTGGACTCACATAGTTCCCTCAATGCATAATTCTGCGTACCCAAAGAAGGTAAGTTTGGTGGTTTTTCACATTTAGAGAGTCTAAAAAGAACTTAAAGACAATTCCATTGGTGACTTTTTGTAAATTTAGTCTCCCAAGCCTAAAAAAAAATTAAAACAATTCAAGGGAGAACTCTTCTAGTCATGTTTGACTAGAGTATTCCTTTTTCGTAATTTGTCTCGTGAGGATGAAAGAGATAAAATACCACTCGAAATATTCCCTTTCAAAACTTTTAACGAGTGTGAAGGAAGTAAGCTCACTCGCCAATATTTTCATGTTTAGGGAGTCTAAAAAGAAATTAAATGAAACTCCAAAGAGTTCCTTTTTCATATAGCTTTTACGAGTTCGAAAAAGAGATAAAAGTATACTCAGTAATATATTCTCATGTATTAACAATAACTATAAAGAACAAAGAATGAGCTCGGTAACCTTTTCTCATGTATTTACAAGCACGAGAAAGAACAAAGACTAAGTTTGTTCTAGAAAAGGATACCATGTTTCGATGGAAACGACCCCCAAGTGAGGATCACACCTAGCAGCGTGTTTCTATAGAGGTATTTTTCCCCCATATTGCATGGTAGAATCTAGTGGCTTCGCTCCAGCATGATGTCCATAGGATAGATACCTTCCCCCCAAGTATTGTTTCCTTTGTTGACTCTTCTTCTTTCCTTGTTTAGGCATTTGGCTACTAATAGGAATATTTTCACTAGGTGAAGGAAAAGAAGGTTCAAATATTCGATCCAAAGGAAGACTCAATTTGAATGGAGGGGTGTCTGTTTCATTTTTTAACGAACTTCATAGAGACAATGAACTATACTCATAAAGACCAGGTACTACCAAAGGATCAAGTGATTCTAGGGATTGTTGCACCTGAGTTGAAATCATATTTAACGTGGAAACATGAGGGGTATCAGGAGGAGGAAAAGGATAAATTACCATGAGAGAGGAATCCTTAAGGATACCTACTCCTACACTCTCATACCCAATAATGGAACCTAGAAAAGGGACATTATTCACTGCAGAATCATAGAGATATGGAGTGCAATAGTCAAGTTGGTCAATAATGACAATTTTCCCTTAATGGGAAAACTGTAAAATACGAAACACTGAATATGCGAAGGTAGTCATCGCATAGAACCAACTACGACCAAGTAACAAATTGTAATCTAGGGGCACATCAACCACTTCTATATCAACCGAAATGGTTTTACCCTTCAATGTCACAACGAAATACTGCAATAGTCCGTGAAGTTGGAAACCACATCCATCAAAAACTTTAAGGGTTGTAGGAGACTAGTTAAGTTTAGGAGAATGAATGGATATCCAACAAGAAAAAGGCATGACATAGGTGGAGGATCCTTCATCCAAAACATGGTGATGGATGTTCTTTCCACCAACCAAAAATTGAATTTGGAATGTTAAGTGGTGTGAGAGCCTCTCTTTAAAATAGTCCAGATTAAACGTAATCAGATTTGATTCCTATGGATCCATAGATACAACGCCTAAAAAAAGGGATCTACGTTGACTTGGAAAGTTCCTTAGAACTTTCAGGGATGACATAGCATAAGGTGAATGCACCAAATCTTCAACAATATTGTAGTTTTTGGTGGCACAACACTTGGATTAAAGGTCAATTTTCAAATTGTTCCCTAGGGTGGGTGCAATACTACGTAAAAAATTGGCTTCTCAATCTGAAGAGGTGTGCAAGATGGAGGAGGAGTGGATGTGGAGGACTGATAAATATCCTTTACATTGGCATGATTACCTGGAATATTTTCATAAGTATTTGCTTGGGTCGTTAAATTAACTGCCTCCTTACACATATAGACCTGAGAGGCACTTGAGGAAGCATCTCCATTAAGGGAATGACCTACATTGCCCCCTTGTCGAGGGGTAAGATTGTGTGCAACCAGATGTTGTTGTTGAAATGAGAAAGGGTCAGTTAACATTGCGGGTAGGGAGGTAATTTTCATAAATTTATTGAATTCCTCTCTATGAGGGAAATATTTAGTGTAGTGATCCTCTGTACAAATCATGCAAGGAAACTTATCTTTTCTATTTGGTTGAGTATCAACAGTCTTTGTAGTATCTTGTTGGTTAGAATATTTCTTGGATTTACCCTTGTTCTTCTTCTTACCTCCCGGTTGTTGAGATGAAGTGGATTGGACCTCATTCGCCTAAGAGGTTTGAGCAGGAGTGGAAGTATTTTTTGTATTTGAAACGAAACCTCGTTTTGGAGCAAGTCTTGTCAGATCATTCAATGTACAAGGAGAATGAGGGATCATATCGTAAATTGTTCCAGACTGGGAGTATACCAATTCCAAATATTGATCATGACTGACAGTCTACTCCTCAGTAACAACACCTCCCATGGAAACATAATGGGAAATGGGTGGAAATATTGACTTTGTAAACCAATCATCGAGGAGTTGGTCCGAAATTGGAACTTTAATCAACCATCTTTGTCGCCTCCACTCATGAATACGTAATATATGTGGGTGGAAGAGGATTTCCAAAGTGAGTCAAAAGATCTGTACTTGTCTCATACTATATAGGCAATTGGAAATGTGTCAGGAAAGCCATGGAAAGAGAATTAAAGTTGACAAATGAGGTATGCGACCATTCAATATACCATTTAGCTATTGCACCTATAAGTGTTCTCTAAAAAATCCTCAGACAAATGGAGTCATCCATCAAAAAGTTTGAAGAACACCATAAATGGAAAGTCATAACATGATCGTTAGAATCTTCCCCAGGTTTTCTGTCGAATTTCAGGATGTTGAATGGTAACTTGGTAGGGATCGAGGGCCAAAATGGGGCATGTTGAATGGGATCGTTTTTCAAACGTGACATATTTGCTAGATCTATCGTATCCAAAAATGGAAGTTGTTGGTTACCATGTGGATACTGGTGGTAACCATGTGGCATGGGAACACCAGTAGGACCATATCTAGGTTGTGAGGAGATGGAAAAACTAGATGGTCCTCCCATATATGGTGGTTGACTTGAAGGTCCCCCTGTGTATGGTGACTGCCCAGGTTGTCTACCCAGGTAAGGTGGTTGTCCTGATTATCCACCCATGTATGGTGGTTGTCCTATTTTTTCACCTGTTGTTCCAGAGTCTGTACTTAAGGCTTAGAAGTACAGTTTCTAGGCATCTGAAAGTGAGTAAAGGGTAGAGAAGGAAGAAATGTCAACCTTCGGTAACGGAAACCAGGGATGATTTCTGTGTTGGCGTTGTCTAGCTTCCAACTGTTCCTGGATGTTTATATCTCGTTCAATCTCTACCCATGAACGTTCGAGTTCAACCCAGGTAGTGGTTGTTTTAAGAATAGTATCAAAAAGGTTTAAGGCAATATGTGTTTGATCTGATAGTCCGGGTTCGATATTAGGTTGTCTTATTATAGGGACAGTCATGGAGGAACAATAAGATAAGAAGATCTCAGGGGGAATTTAAGCGCTGTCTCAATTTCGGTCGTATAAAAGAGAGTTTACAGTTTTAGGAGTGAAAAAAGGGTGCAAACCAAAGGCCCTTTCCTGTAACTGAGTTATATTTTAATAAAAATGTATGGGGTGGGAGAAAACATTAAGTTGTCTATCGAGTAAGGCTCCTATCAAGGGAGGATATCATGTATAAACAGAAGAAGAAAAATGTAAAGAAAAAACCCAATGAAGCATAAGATATATATAGAATTCTTAAAGTGTCGACTGGTCTTATACCTGCTGATAGCTGGTACAGAGGAAAAAAAGTAAACGATATAGAAAACCAAAATTCATTCACTATAGTAGAGGTTGTACTAAATTATAGTGAAGCATTCATCAGATATAAATATGAAAGGAAATGAAATATGAGATACAAGGAAACAAACTCATAACACAGTCATGACGGAATTGAGAATATTCGGATTTGCTTTATATTAACTCTCAAAATAGAAAATCTCTATTACAATCGACACAAAAAGGTCCAACCTCAGTTCTTTCTTTCTATGGTATTTTATACAGTTTTAGATAAGATGGAATCTCAATCATTGCAAAATTTTTAGTTATGATAAGGAGGAGAGAAATCATTCCATTTCTTCATCTCTGTCTTTATTTGGTGCCAGAAGCTTGTCCTCGCGCATGCTTGGTACAAGTGACACATCTTTCCACCAGAGGAGATATCATCCTTGACGGTTTTTCTTGACAATTGGCTTTAAAAGAGTAACAATCTCGGGCTAATTATGGTAACCTTTCTTCCATCTGTCTATATATGATGTCAATAGCACACAATTGCACACTTGGTTTAATCATACATTTATCTATTTGAACTATGTCTGCCATAGTTACTTGTGAGATCTCGGCCGAATCTCTTTCCTCTTTTTCATTTAAATCAAGTGAGATTTTCACTATATTCATTTGACTCAATGCCTCGACATTACCTTCGCTATCAATTCCTAACAGATTACCATCTATAGAACCAAAATCCTCCTCTAAGGATTTCGTTACCCTCTTGGCTTGCAACTTACCTTCTGAGATATTGTGCTCCCATTCTTTTAATAAAATATTTCCTCTGGTCTTCTCCGAAATGGAAAACCTGGGAGTAATTCCCGATTCCCTTTTGTTTGTAGCTATTATAGCTTCTTGAAAAGAGACCCGTGCTTCTCCAGCTTCTCTTTCTCTGACAGATAAATTTTCCAAATCTTGATTAACAAGTAAGCAGTTGTCCTGAATCACCTCTACCTTGGCGATTAAATTTCGTTGGGCCACAGAAACTCTGCTCCGAATCTCCATCGCCTAGGACTGGAACATCTCTATATTTATAACTTTACTTTTGGCGATTTCCACTCTAGCCTGTAGTTGTTCGATCAAGTCCTTTTGTTGGCCCGCTTGTATATGACCATTTCGAACCACCAACTCTTCTTGTTCGAGCTTAGTTTTGAGAATCTCTATCTCACTTTTATCGGCCAAACTTGCTTATTCTATCCCTACACTCTCCATTGATTCGATGTGGCATATGCCCCTAATGTCCCGACTATTTCTATCGTGAATTCTTCATTCTTCTTGTCTTTCCCATCAATTGATGCTTTGTACTTCTTGGTTGTTGATTCCCCTTCCTGATAGAATTCTCTCTTTACCACAACCTTTCTCTTCTTATCAAAGAAGAACTCATTTGGAGGGAGCTCTTCCATCCTTATAGGTCTCAATTCTTCATTTAAAATTCACCTTGCATAAATATTTCCCTGAGTTGACTGCAAGGGAGTAATGGGTGCGATGGGATCTCCGATTTGCTTAGCTGGTTTCCCCAAAGTAGTAACCAGAGTCTATTTTTTCTGTGGTTCGGGAGTCTTTATCTTTGTTTTCGGACTCTTAGTTTTCTCTTCCTCGTCCTGGTGTTTTTCTTGGCTGGGTGTCGCATCTTTGGAGCCTTCGGCATCTTTTTGTTTCACCTTTGTTGTACTCAGATTCTCACCCCGCAATACTGGGGGAAGACAACTACATCGATGTTCTTGGAATTTCAAAACATCGGCCCTCTCTTCAGGTGCCAAGGTTTGTATCCGAGATAAAATCTCGGCATAATATCTTGCGCCTCGGAAAATGTCATCCGAGGGTGAATTTTCGTGTTTGAACCTTTTGAGTCCGCAACTGGCCAAATGATTACTTACGACCCTTTGTTGATCGTGCTTCTTGAACTCAATAAGAACCAATTTTAGGTCTTCCAGGGTTGTTGCCTCAGCTTTAGCATGCCCTAAATCTAACAAAGAATATGAATTTAATTGAACAGGAAAATGTGGTCATACCTTCTTTTAATATCCCTTAAGCTCCTTGCTTATGCCACCAATTACTATTTGTCTAGCAACCTCATGACAAGCCATCTTATCGGGTATGAATAATGGTAATGCATGCGGGGGAATAGAAGCCCCAAAAACTCTGAGATATGAGAATTCGGCTACTAATTCATCACTATACTATCCGAGATCCTGGGTGGCGGGTGGCCAAAAATAGTGACATGCAGCGGTACCATTACCCAGTTAAAGATTTCATATATGAAATCTACCGCTTTGTTTTCCCACAATTTTGAATGTTAGACGTGGATGGGCTCAGCCTCTGATGGATTCCAACTCCATCTCATTAAGGGAAAGGGTGTTAGAAAACACACGATGTCCATAATGTACGCAAACATAAAAAATGAAGAAATCTTTCCACTTTCTTTCTGTGCCTGATACTTTGTAACTCGACTGGTCAAGCTATCAGACAACATTTTCGCCCAGTCAAAGGAACAGCCTTCGGCGACTTGATGTATTAGAGGCACCCATTGAAGGAAGAAATGTGTGGTGTCCTCTCTCCCATATAATTTGTAGGTCATCATAGCTATATACTTGAACTGTGGTTCCAAGGAAGCTATTGAATATATACCATTACTATCTTCCATGAACTTCACAGGGTGTGAAACCCAATCTCTGATTAAGCTGGACATAGTCTTGTCATATTACACACATTCCTTCTGTTTGAACTTCTCCAAGAATTCGGCATCGTATGTAAGGTCTGACACGGTAGGCAACTTTGTTGGCAGCCAATTCATTTTTTTTAATTGCTCTTAAAAAAGCTGCCTACACCACTTGTCTCAGCAACGACAAATCATCGTCGCGTTGTGCTTCTAGACATTTGTTTATTTTTGCGACAATTGAAATTTGGTTTCGATTCGATTTTCACAACTGAAAGTGTGAAAATCCCTCTTTCATTGTTTGGACTGTCGTCGTCTTTTATTGATTTTTATGAAAGACACTTGACCATTGGTTTATCACATAACTGCAAAAGATTTTTCAAACTTGTGTCCTTTAGCATACTCTTACCTTGATTGCGCATTTGGATCTGTTTGATTATTAAGCCTTTGAGCATGAATATTAACTGGTTACATTTGGTCCTATAAAGGTTATGATTGTTTTTGGTCTTATATGCTTTGGTCTTTATGGCTATGGGCTTTTCACTCATTGATTATATGAGATTTTTTTGGTTGCAATGTTCTAAAAACTTTTGAATGTAAACATTTGAATGTGCAATGAATGCATTGAGAAATAACAATGGTTTAAATTCCACAAAAGCGCTTCGATTAAATCTTTTGGATTTCAATTTTAAATCGATGCTGGATATATTGTTTTGTGAGTTGATATCACATGGAACGATCAATAGTTTCAAACTATGGCATGATTGAATTTGACCTTGGTGTAAAATGACTGATTGACACGATGGATCATTGGTTAATGTCGGATATGATGTTGTATTGAACTGTACACTTGGTGCATGATTATCACATATGGTGTTGGTTCTGCTTCGGATGAATGGAACGTTGATATCATTGTACACCTATTTTGTTGGCCGATACATTTGGTTTAAACGATTATGATTATAACTGTACTCAGTCATTAATACAATGCATCACGGTGGTAATCCCACCACCTTCGCACGCATGCAGTTAAGTCCGGTCTCTTCGAGCACTGAAGCTGTCAAACCCTATCATTTTTTACTCTATGCATTGTTTCATTCGGTTCAAACCCTACCATGTACAGAAGCCACGGCTCCTATCCTAAGGGTAGAGCCCAACGGGTTCCAAGCACTGTTAACGTTTGATGGTGCATATAGCGACCTGGAAAATCACGGGTGGCTCGCTTTCATAAGGAAATTCGATGGTTATAACTTCACTGTGGCTCGGCAATTTGCGTTATCGTTCGATGGCTTCCAAGCCAAAGTTGGAGATGTCCAGCTTGAAATCACTGAACAGTTTCTCAGCTTGGCAACCAGCCTGCCCGTCAAGGGACAAAAATGGTCGAAAAGTTGCAAGGTAGATGATGTCCCGTGGACATTATTGTTCCAATCTCGCACAGTGAACTCATGCAACAGAGGTTTGCCTGCAAAGATGTTGAAACCCCGCTAGTATGATCTCCTGATGATTATCAAGCAATTCGTTACTTGTGAAGGCAGGTACGGGTTCATTTCCTTGTTTCACCTGCGTTTATTAATGGTTTTCATGGGTTTCGAACTAAGTATACCTCACTATCTGCACCGAAGTTTGTTCAAAATGGATAAAAGGTACAAGCGTAGCCAGGCTGACACCAACCTCTTCCATTTGGGGTTGATTAAAATGATTTTGGTTTATGAATTGGG
>SNQJ01S0006131.1:9773-32614 GCA_010110895.2 Picea sitchensis | reverse complement strand
ACTTTGCGTTTTATGATGAACGAATGTCGTGCCAAAATGATGAATGTCTCTTGCCACTGAGGAGGGAGAAGAATCCGTGCAACCGTCTCTGTCTATCACCGCTTGGCGCAGATTTGAAAATGATTTTTTGCAGCGAATAACACACAAGAGTTTTGGAGCTTTCGGTTGAAACCCACGAACGAACATCAACTCCTACGACGCACGCTTTCGGCGGTTTGAACTTCTCATCATTACAATGGATTCTGACGTCTGGCTCGTGCGAAAGAACGAGCTTTCTTTTTTGCGCTTTCAACTCTTTTCGGCGGTTGCTTGCATTTCAAATCGACCACTTTGTTGACAAAACTGAACGCTTTCGGTGGTTAATGAGCACGTCGGGGGCTCGCCCAAACCACCGAAAGCTGTTGTTTTTCCAATCTCTTGACAAAACCAAATACCAAAAGTTTTCTTGAACTATGAAAACAATAAACTATCTTAAGCATGCGACCAATAGCTAGGATATCCTCTACAAAGTTTAACCGAAAGGACGGTTTTACTTTGGGAGTTAACACCTTCAGAACAAGTCTTTTAGGAAATCTCACCTTTACCTTATCGTTTCATTTTCTTTGCACAATATAAAAAATCTTTGGTATCACCTGTTTAAGCCGATTTATTTCCGACACCAACTTTCGGTTTACTTCTCCTACTTGTTTTGTGTGCAGCTGGAATCCTGTAAGAGGAAAATACGAAGGTTATCGAGGCTATATGAAAGGTGTCGAAAATTCACGAAAGAAAATCAACATAACAAAACGAAATGGAAAATATATATACACAAGTAAAAATTCTATATATGAATATATAAATCTAAAATTAAATGAACTCCCTTCTTCTTCTTCTTCTTCTTTTTTTAATTTTTTTTGGGCGATTGTTTATATCATATAATGCTTCAGATAAGGCTCATTTATGGAGGCATCGAGGATTTCACCGTCTAGATTTTCCAGTAGGAAAGAATTTTTTCCTTCGAGAGTCGAGACTCTGAATGGCCCATACCAGAGGTGATCGAATTTACCATGTTTCGCTGCTTCTTCCCTCCTTACATCCCACCTTAGTACTAAATCACCTGGGAGGAAATCTCTGTCCTTTTCCCTATGGTCGAATAATGCTTTCATGTCATCTTGATACTTCTACATCTTTTCATCTACTTCGACCCTGTGCTGTTGAACCTCGATTAGCTGGTTTATCCTCCTGGTGACATGATTAAGTTCTTCTTTCTGATATTGCCACAACTTCATCATGGGTAGTGCTAAATTTATTGGTAACACCACATCTGTCCCATATACCATTTGAAAAGGAGACATGCCGATAGACCTTTTAGTGCCTATGTGATTCGCCCACAAAGCGTACTTTAAATGTACATGCCAAGACTTTTTTCTTTCATTCAACACTTTCTTAATTATATTGATCATGCTCTTGTTAGACGACTCAGCCAGTCCATTTCCTTGGGGGTAGTATGTTGTAGAATGGCCAAGAATGATATTATACTTTTGGCAGAAGCTGATCATAGCCATAGATTTGAAAGCCTGGGCATTATCTGTGACTATCTTTCGGGGGAAACCAAATCTTGACAGGATATTTTCTTCTAAGAACTCTATTACCACCGAGTCAGTTGCCCTCTTAGTCAGAATAGCTTCCACCCATTTAGTAAAGTAGTCTGTGACAGTTAATATCCACTTGTGTTGGGCGCTAGAATGCAGATTAATTTCTCCTATGAAATCTAGCCCCCATTATTGAAAAGGGGCTTAGTTTTGACCGGAACTAAAGGTAGCGTCAAGAGTTTCTATTTACCTGCAAATAGCTAACAAGGGTTACAGGCTCGGACTTTGGCATTAACGTCTGAAAAGCGTTTTGGCCATTAATACCCAGCCCTTAGAATTTTGTAAGCTATGGCCCTCCAAGCGTGATGTCCTCCACAAACTCCTTCATGAAATTCACTTATAACCCATTCTGTTTCCGATTCGACTAAGCAGACTAACAAGAAACCGAGTGGGTCTTTCATGTATAATTGATTGTCGGCGATACAATACTTAACCGCATGAAGCTTTGAAGTCATGGATTTTGATGATGATAGTTCCCTCAGGCATTTTAGAGTCAGTAGGTAGGATACTATGTTTCTGTACCATTCTGACGATGCAAACTTCTCCTCGATCTTAATTGCACTTGTTGGTTCATCAAGCTCGCTTACATTCATATTTTCCTCATATCCCTGTAGGCAATTTATATCCAGATCTCTGAGATTTGATTCAGCCAAAAGTTTGGACAGGCCTTGTCCTTTTATTAATTTAGTAGGTTTGATTTCCAGGTCAAATTCTTGAATCTTGGCCAACCATAGTCCTCTTTTCCCGTCACTGTCTGGTTGTACCAAAATATCTTTCACAGAACTAGTTGGTACGTACGCAATGATCTTGGAGTGCAATACATATGTTCTAAATGCCTTCAGTGCTTTTACCATGGCGTACGCTTGTTTTTCTATTATATTTTATTTAATTTATGTGTCTCTGAGAGTCTTGCTGAAAAAGGCGATTGACTATTTGAAACCCTCTTCGTTCTTTTGGAGGAGCACTGCAACAATCGTGTGTTCGGAGGAAAATGAAAAAATAAGAAAGTCTTTCAGATAATCGGGACTTGCCAATACAGGTGCCTCGGCTATTACTTTATTAATATGTGTGAACAACACTTTGTCTTTTGTTGTCCACTTTACTTCGTTGTTCTTTTTCAGCATATCTGTGATCAATTTTACAATTTCAGCGAAATTTGGGATAAATCTTCGTAAAAAAAATATTTTTCCTAAGAAATATTGAATTTCTTTTACATTTCTGGGAATGTTTATAGTGTCTATTGCTTCAACCCTCTTAGGATAAATCTTAATTCCATCCTTAGATACAATATGACCCAGTAATTTACCCTCTTGCATGGAAAAGTGTGATTTCTTGGGGTTTAAGGATAGACCAAACCTGCGACATTTTTCGAATGTTTGTTTAAGATGTACCATATGCTCTTCATCGGATTTGGAGAAGACTCTTAAATCATCAAGATAGATGACTACGAACTTATCCCTCTCTCCAATGAAAGAAATGTCCATAGCATGTTGGAATGTGGCTCCTGCATTCATCAAACCGAAAGGCATCTTATCATACATGAACGTAACCCAAGGAGTAGTAAAAGTTGTTTTTTCTTTATCTTGTTCATTCATGGCAATTTGATTATATCCAGAGAAACCATCAATCATAGATATTCTATTCTCCCCAACTACCCTTTCTAGCACATGATCCATTTTAGGCAGCGAATAGTTGTCTTTAAGAGAGGACTTATTTAAATTTCTGAAATCCACGCACAGTCTGATTTCTCCACTCTTTTTTCTGACCGAGACCAGATTCGCCACCCAGTCAGAATATCTCAGAGGTACTATAATTTTCGCCTCCAAAAGTTTCTTCACTTCTCTCTCGACCACAGGTAATAAAATGGGGTTGATCTACCTAAGCTTTTGTCTAAAAGGTTTGACCCTAGGTTTTAAAGGTATCTTGTGATCGATCACGGTAGTGTCATAAGTTCTTAACTCGTCATAAGACCAGGTGAAAACGTCTTTAAATTGTCTGAGTAGGTCCTTATATTTGTCCTTTATTTCAGGGGGGGAGAAGTTTAGATATTTTAACCATCCTGGACTCTTCTTTGGTTCCTATGTCACAGTCCTCAACCTCTTCGGGTTGGGGTTGTAAGGTGGATTTTACGGGTATGTCGTTTTGATCAAACAGTCTTTCTAGAGGGATCAATCCCTTTGGAATCTGGTTCTTTTTTAGGACCAACATACGATGATTTGTGATTTTGTCTTAGAAAGCTTGAGGATCCTCCCCTTCTTGCATGATCCATATTTGGTCATTTTGATTTTCTTGGTCTGCATGAGTTTTGGAAAATTCACCTACTGCTTCAAGAAACTTCTTAATTTGTTCATCATCCTCAAAAACCTGCCAGTGCTGGATATTATATGGTATAGATGGTTTGTGTCTTATCTCTATGTGATACTTCAATTTAAAGGTTGTAGGAGGAGTGAAAGTTGAAGCCGCTTTAGCTAATGCATCAGCATGTAAGTTTTCTGCGCGTGGGATGAAGTGGACATTTACAGACGAGAAAAGGTTTTCCATCAGATCCCAAGCACAATTCTTGTATGATCTTAATCTAGTATGTTTGGCTTGGTACTGTCGATTTATTTGTTTGACTATTAACTTTGCATCTCCGTATACCTCTAGGTTATTTATTTTTAGCTTCCTGACTACCTCTAATCCTAAGACCAATGCTTCATATTCACATACGTTGTTAGTATAATCTATATCCCATTGCAGTATGTAAGAAAAAGGAACAACGAACTTTCCTTCAGAAGCCACTAAAAGAACTCCTGCACCAGCCCCTTCGCAAGATGAGGCACCGTCATAAAACATTTTCCAGATACCGGTGCTACACATATCCTCGGTCATGTAACCTGACTCTTCCTGCTCTATATTGTTTTCCTCTGGACAACCATCTAAACCGTCATCAAAAGATAAGATACAATTTCCTAAATCTTGATCTGCAATGTAAATAGGGAAATTGTTCGGATTTTGAGGGTTGCTTACTGTATATGCTAACCTCGTCTCTCTGTACAACCGAGTAAATTTCCCACCAAACATAGGAATTGTGGCGAACGTCATATCCAGTTGAAGAGAACCCCCAAGCTTGGTTCCCCATGTCCTAGACAGCAGTAAGCCATACTTGGGGGGAATATCAGCAATAACCACATCCATCAAGATACTCTTAACTGGGACCTGTGCCAGGGTAACTACTAAATCCTTTATCATTCCCATACTCTTAACTCTTCTCGAGTCAAAAGAGTAAAGATCTTCGTAAGGTCTGGTGATCTGGAGACCCAATTTGTCCATAATAATTTTAGGCATCACGTTATGGGAGGCTTCGGAGTCTAGCATGCAATTATGTAGCAGTTGATCGTATACATTTAAGGTGGTATAAAAGGGAGCAACAATGTCTTTCACCCCTTCAAAATGTGTACCAAAGGTGATGTTGGGTTTATCATCTTCCAGGTTTAAAACATCAGACTAGCTTTCTAGCTCTGAGACACCTATCACTTTGGTAATCTGCTTTCGATAAACTGGGTTTTTTGCTAATTCTACCAAAGGAATTGGTATCTTAATTTTATTTATCTTGTTTTCGAAATTGAAAACTCCGCTCACCTTGTCTGTTTCTCTAGTTAGGACTTTCGAATCCTTCCTTTCTAACTTATTCGTCTGGACCGCTCTATTACTCATGGTCTTGGTTGAAGGCATAATTTTATTAGTTATTTCGGTTCCTTGTGCTTGGGTCTCAACTTTTCCCACTTCGGACTCTTGTGTGCCTACTACTTTCACTTTTCTATTAGGTAATAGGGTTTCTTCCGGAGTAGGCTCATAAGTTTGACCTCTTGGGAGAATTTTCTTAGGTTGAGTAGTTGAAATGGGCTTACTCTTAGATCTCAAGTTATACTTAGGTTGGACCTTGGCCATTATCATTTTGGTTTCTTGTTGAGAGCTACAAAGGTCAGTATGATCTCTTTCTTCACCCTTAACTGACGATTGTTGTGTGTTTAGAGATTTTTCATAATCTTCTCTAGTCAGATACGGTTGTGTGCAGTCATCACTGAAGTTCGTGACATCATTATCCAAATATTCGAAATCTTGGAGATCATTTGCTCCTATAAAATTTTCGTTCTTTAGGGGAGTTTGTATTTTTTGATCTTTGTTTTTTATCTGTCTTTGTTGGTTCGAGGGGTTGGGGTTCCTCTTGAAATCCTTTTTAGTGAAAGAATCAGCTTTGGCCTGTTCTAGTTCCATTCTGGATATTTTATTAGACAGTTCCTTAATTACCCTGGCCATATCATCTACTTTGTCATATGTGTATCTATTAGACCTTGACGGACCTGCTTGTTCTCTAAAGCATTTAGTTTCTCGGTTTCTCGTTTCTACTTTAGCTTTAAGCTTACCAGAAGCCATCATATTTGACTCAATTTCTACATCATCATCTTGCATTTGGTTTAGAGTGGCTCCCCTTCTTTCTTGCAAAAGGAGTGCAAAATCTGGTTCGAAAGCCCCCGCGAAAGTTACTTTGGCTGTGGGTTGGGACGATTTAACCTCGGCTGGGATTTTGTTATACAACTTGTTGAATCTTTGAATAAAATCCATAACTGTTTCTGAATTATTTTCTCTTAAAGACCCAAACTCGGTTAAATAATATAGGTGGTCCTTTCTTTCGCCCCATTGTCTAAGGAAATCATCTTCCAAGGTGTCATAAGACAAGATAGATCCTACAGGTAGACTCTGAAACCAAGTTCAGACTTGACCTTCGAAGGTTTGGACAAGAAGCCTCAAATACACGTACTCATGTTCGATACCTAGGATGTCTATGAATTGATCAAAGAAATTTATGTGTTCGGCTGCAGTCAGATCTCCTTCCCCAGTGAATTTTGGAAAATGTTTTATATATTTTTTTGGGAAGGTCATGCAAAGGAACAGGCAATACCAAGGGAGTGTATCTTACTGCCACTTTCGCAAACACTCTGGGAGGGGGGGCAGGCCCTTAGCCTTTAGCTCCTCCTCTAGGAGCTCCTCCACCTCCTCCTCCGATAACCCCTCCACTTCCTCCTCCGTCGGCTGCCATCGTTATTAGTGGAAAGTTGTAAAGGGGGTTTTGGAAGATTAAAAGTGAATCTTTACTTTCTTCGCGGGGTGAAAAATTCAAGGATGACTGGTAAGGGATGCGAGGGATTGGCTCTTCGGACTTGCAAGAGATTTAGTTAGGGGAACCAATGGGTGTGGAAGCTGGATGTGTGAAATATTCTTCGAGACCGTGTGAGGTCACGAAATTCAACTGAAGAGTTGATGATATATCGGCAGTATATAAATTTTCTGCAGGACTTTTTCCTTTATGTTCTGTAGGGGTTATCGGACGAGTTTTGCTTCTAACTTTGGAGTAGTTCGATGTTAGATCCTTAGTGTCGAAGAGAGGGCTGCGTGAAGTCAAAGGTTCATAAAAACTTTTGGTCTTCAGTTGTGGGTATTTAGGCTGATAGACTGCAGGGGTCATCTTAAGAGATCCTCTCGTCTTTAAAATTTTCTCAGGGTCGGTAACGGGTGTGGTCTATTTACCATCTGGGTTTTTCCTGGTATTCCTTCATCCGGATGCCAGCTTATTAATCCTGGAGTCACCAAGTGAAAGATTTGAAAGCCTTTAAAAGGTGTGCACTCTTTGTTCACTATCAAAGGGTGGCACTTTCAACGAAATAAATGTCGTTTTCCTAGAGAAAAAGATTTCGTAACTTCGGCCAACGGCAACGGCGCCAAAAAATATGTTGTTCCAGAGTCTGTACTTAAGGCTTAGAATTACAGTGTCTAGGCATCCAAAAGTGAGTAAAGAGTAGAGAAGGAAGAAAGGTCAACCTTCGGCAAGGGAAACTAAGGATGATTTCTGTGTTGTCATTGTCTAGCTTCCAACTCTTCCTGGATGTTTATATCTCGTTCAATCATTGCCCATGAACGTTCGAGTTCAACCTGGGTAGTGGTTGTTTTAAGAATAGTATCAAAAAGGTTTAAGGAAATATGTGTTTGATCTGATAGTCTGGGTTCGATATTAGGTTGTCTTGTTACAGGGACAGTCATGGAGGAACAGTAAGATAAGAAGATCTCAAGGGGAATTTAAACGTTGTCTCAATTTAGGTTGTATAAAAGAGAGTTTACAGTTTCAGGACTGAAAAAAGGGTGCAAACCAAAGGCCCTTTCCTGTAACTGAGTTATATTTTAATAAAAATGTATGGGGTGGGAGAAAACATTAAGTTGTCTATTGAGTAAGGCTCCTATCAAGGGAGTATCTCACGTATAAACAGAAGAAGAAAAATGTAAAGAAAAAACCCGTTGAAGCATAAGATATATATAGAATTCTTAAAGTGTTGACTGGTCTTATACCTGTTGATAGTTGGTACAGAGGAAAAACAGTAAACAATATAGAAAACTAAAATTCATTCACTATAGTAGAGGTTGTACTAAATTATAGCGAAGCATTCATCAGATATAAATATGAAAGGAAATGAAATATGAGATACAAGGAAACAAACTCATAACACAGTCATGACGGAATTGAGAATCTTTGGATTTGCTTTATATTAACTCTCAAAATTGAAAACCTTTATTACAATCGACACAAAAAGGTCCATCCTCGGTTCTTTCTTTCTATGGTATATTTATACAGTTTTACATAAGATGGAATCTCAATTGTTGCAAAATTTTCAGTTATGATAAGGAGGATAGCAATCATTCCATTTCTTCATATTTGTCTTTATTTGGTGCTAGAAGCTTGTCCTCATGCATGCTCGGTACAAGTGACACATCTTTCCACCAGCCGAGATATCAGCCTTGACGGTTCTACTTGACAATTGGCTTCAAAAGAGTAACAATCTCGGGCTAATTGTGGTAACCGTTCTTCCATATGTCTATCTATGATGTCAATAGCGCACAATTGCACACTTGGTTTAACCATACATTTATCTATTTGAACTATGTCTTCCATAGTTACTTGGGAGATCTCGACAGAATCTCTTTCCACTTTTTCATTTAAATCAAGTGATATTTTCGCTATATTCATTTGACTCAATGGCTCGGCATTACCTTCACTATCAATTCCTAATAGATTACCATCTATAGAACCAAAAGACTCCTCTAAGGATTTCTTTAACCTCTTGGCTTGCAGCTTACCTTCTGAGATATTGTGCTCCCATTCTTTTAATAAAATATTTCCTCTAGTCTGCTCTGAAATGGAAAACCTGGGAGTACTTCTCGATTCGTTGTTGTTTGTAGCTATTACAGCCTCTTGAAAAGCGACCCGTGCTGCTCCAGGTTCTCTTTCTATGACAGATAAATTTTCCAAAACTTGATTAACAAGTCAGCAGTTGTCCTGAATCACCTCTACCTTGGCAAGTAAATTTCACTGGGCCGTAGAAACTCTGCTCCGAATCTCCATCGCCTGGGAATGGAACATCCCAATATTTTTAACTTTACTTTCGGTGATTTCCACTCTAGCCTGTAGCTGTTCGATCAATTCTTTTTGCTGGCCTACTTGTATCTGACCATTCTGAACCACCAACTCTGCTTGTTTGAGCTTAGTTTTGAGCAACTCTATCTCACTTTTATCGGCCAACCTTTCTTGTTTTATCCCTACACTCGCCTAGTCCTTGGCAACCTCCTCTGTTGTGGCTAGTCTGGCTTCTAGGGTTTTGATGAGGCGATTTTTTCGCTTCAGCTGGTTTTTCAAAACCCCGCCTGAAAATTGATTCGTTGTGGCATATGCCCCTAATGTCCTGGCTATTTCTGTCGTGAACTGTTCATTCTTATTGTCTTTCCCATCAGTCAATACTTTGTACTTATTGGCTGTTGATTCCCCTTCCTGATAGAATTCTCTCTTTACCACAGCCTTTCTCTTCTTATCAAAGAAGAACTCATTTGGAGGGATCTCTTCCATCCTTATAGGTCTCAATTCTTCATTTAAAATCCACCCTGCGTCAATATTTCCCTGAGTTGACTGCAAGGGAGTAATGGATGCGATAGGATCTCTGATTTTCTTAGCTGGTTACCCCAGAGTAGTAACTGGAGTATGTGTTTTCAATGGGTCAGGATTATTTATCTCTATTTTCGGACTCTTAGTTTGCTCTTCCCCGTCCTGTTGTTTTTCTTCGATACGTGTCGCATCTTTGGAGCCTTCGGCGTCTTTTTGTTTCACCTTCTCTATACTCGGATTCTCACCCCGCAATACTGCGAGAAGACAACTACGTCAATGTTCTTGGAATTTCATAACATCGGCCCTCTCTTCAGGTGCCAGGGTTTTTATCTAAGCTAAAATCTCGGCATAAGATATTGCGCCTCGGAAAATGTCATCCGAGGGAAAATTTTCGTGTTCGAACCTTTTGAGTCTGCAACTGGCAAAATGATTACTTACGACCCTTTGCGGATCATGCTTCTTGAATTCAATAAGAACCAATTTTAGGTCTTCCAAGGCTGCTACCTCAGCTTTAGCATGCCCAAAATATAACAAAGAATATGAATCTAAATGAACAGGAAAAGGTGGCCATACCTTCTTGAATATCCCTTAATCTCCTTGATTATGCCATCGATTACTATTTGTCTAGCAACCTCACAACAAGCTAGCTTGTCGGGTATGAATAATGATAATGCATGTGGGGGAATAGAAGCCCCAAAAACCTTGATATATGAGAATTCAGCTTCTACATACCAGTCATCTATACTGCTCAAATTCATCACTATACTATCCGAGATCCTGGGTGGCGGGTGGCCGAAAATAGTGATATGCAGCGGTACCATTACCCAGTTAAAGATTTCATATATAAAATCTGCCGCTTTGTTTTCCCACAATTTTGAATGATAGATGTGGATGGGATCGACCTCTGATGGAGTCCAACTCTATCTCATTAAGGGAAAGGGTGTTAGAAAACACACGGCATCCATAATGTACGTGGACATAAAAAATGAAGCAATCTTTCCGCTTTCTTTCTGCGCCCGATACTCTGTAACTCGACTGGTCAAGCTATTAGACATCATTTTCGCCCAGTCTAAGGAACATCCTTCGGCGACTTGATGTATTAGAGGCACCCATTGAAGGAATAAATGTGTGGTGTCCTCTCTCCTATATAATCTGCAGGTCATCATAGCTATATACTTGAACTGTGGTTCCAAGGAAGCTATTGAATATATACCATTACTGTCTACCCTAAACTTCGTAGGGTGGGAAACCCAACCTCTGATTAAGCTGGACATAGTCTTGTCATATTGCACACTTTCCTTTTGTTTGAACTTCTCCAAGAATTCGGCATCGTATGTAAGGTCCGACACGGTATGCAACTTGTACATAGCCTGCAGTTGTTCGGGTCTGAAAGTCCCGATGGTGACCTTCTGCTCATTGATGATGGTTCTAGTTTGTATGTCCACATGGTTTAATGCCCACCGGACTATATCATAGTAAGCGAGCAGTCGTGGCCTGGACGCTACTTTATGCATTCCAGATTGGACGATGATCTTATATTTGGTGGTTATGTCGTCTTTTTCATTGTCACTGGAATCATCAGAATAATCTACTAATTCGGTCTGTAGAACATCAGAACCAAATGACCAGGTCAGGACAGAGTCGACACTTTGAGGTGAAGTATCAGCGACGTTGTCTGAACCTTGTCCCGAAACCTCAACGTTGGATTTAGACGCTTTTCGCGGGGCCATGACGGGAGATCCTACTTTAGCTCTTCTGCGATAAAAGTATGTATACATACAGAAATTAGTTCGCTGAGAAAAGTGTGCTCTGCGTAATATAGAAATGAATTTGTGATAACGAATAATAGCTCTATATATTCAAAAATTCGGTACTTTTTAAGAACAGATCAGTCAAATCACGTTTAAATATAAATTTAGCAATAAAAACCCAATCTCTACTTGTCGATTCATATTATTTCTAATTAATGCCATAAATTTTGGTGGTTCGAAATGTCAGTTGGTGTAAGGAAGAATTAAGACTGCCTCGTAAACTATGCATGCATCAAATCACGAGAAATACTATCTTAGCTCAATTAATCAGGTTTTACCAACGTTAATTAATCTTTCGGTACTCGCTGCATCGGGAGTTTTTGCTTTAACCCTTTGAACCTCTAACACCCTAGATTGCGATGATTGTCTTTGGTTAATAAAAAACGTAATTATAATTAGGTGCTTAATTAATTACATGATTATTCATATCGCAATTTCGCGACTCGGAGCTTCGAAGGTATAACTTTTAGGAAGTTTGTATGTCGAATTGTGAAATTGCGAGATCGCGACTTCGTGACTCGGAGCTTCGAAGGTATAGCTTTCGGGAAGTTTGTATGTCGAGTTGTGAAACCGCGAGATCGCGATGATATGTTTTAATAAAAAGGGAGGATAAAATCGGATTAAGTGTTTAATTAATTATGTTTATATCTTTATCGCGACTTTGCGACTCAGGGCTTTGACAGTGAAGCTTTTTAAAAGAAATCACACCGAGTTGTGAATTTCCGATAGAACTTAACCACGGCTAAGCTTTTACCTTTAACCTTAACGCGAGTTACTAAAACAAGAATATTGTGGTTTCGTCTATCGGGGTTACGAAATTAAGACTTTTGGATTTAGTAAACACCGAGACGCGAAACCCCGATGATGCTTAACCGTAATTTAGAAAAATTTTACTCTTGTTACTGACCTGGGTAAAATTTTAAAACGATTTCGCCGTTTCATTGTTTGAGACTTGTGAACTATGTGATCTATAGCATCTGACATACAAAATCCCAAGGTAAAAAAGGGGGAAAATTATTTGAACGAAAATTAGAACTCTCCTTGAGAGTATGATAACCATCGTCGCTCACGTGATGAGACTTCAGATATTTTGAAAAAAAAAAAAAAAATACGAAAACTATCTTTCGATTTCGGCCATTAAGACATGAAATTCAAAATGAGCTAAAAAACAAAGGCGGCTCCAACACTAGCCATGTGTTGTGATTGAACAAATGGACCTCCTACATACTGAGATTGACCTAATGGTACTCCCATGGATTGCGGTTTTCTCGATGGACCTACTATATATTGTGTTTGAGGGGGTTGTTGTTTTGTAAAAATGAGATTTACGGATTGATAGGGAAAATTTCCTTGTTGAGGAATGCCCATTGGATTGGGTTGACCCCACCAAGGATTAGAAGCTCTTGTATATGGTTTTCTAGAATACAAGCTAGTGGCAGTAGGTATAGAAGGATTTCCAGGAGTATATTTTCCCCAGGTTTTTTTATTTTTCAACCACATAGGGGTTTTTCCCATGGCTGAAGGTTTTCCCCCAGTAAAATGTTTCCCTACAACTAAATGTTTCCCCCTAGATGAAGGTTGGCCTCCCATTGAAGATTGATCTCTAATGTATGGTGTACCCATTTATAAAGTTGGAGAGGGAGGGTGAGTATCTTGTGTAACCATGGTTATGTGAAAGGCTTGAATGTTGGCCATCTGATTGATGGGATGACCAAGTAAATATATTGGTGTGTGCATGTGTGGAAATAGTGAAGCAGGAATATTACTTGAATCATTTGAAAAGGGAGGTGTATTCACAATTGGTTGTGTCAGGGTTACCTAAGTCACTGATGTTCCCAGTAAAGAAGAAGCACTAGCAATATCAACTACATGAGTTGTGGATAAAGATAAATTCCCAAGTCCTTCTGGAAAACCAAAAGTCGATTGATTCATGCCAAAAGATCACCTAGTGGTTGAACCAGACGGTAAATTGTAAGAAGAATGAACATCAAGAAATGTCAATGATGGAATTTCAATAAGTAATGGGCCATGTGGATTAGTGATAGGAGGATTTATAGGGAGGAAAATTCCTTCTACACATTTTTTAACCGATTCTTCTTCATGATGGTCACTTTTGACAGCTACACTCTTTACTTCATAATGCATTTCCTCGTTAGTAACTCCTTTGTTGGAAGGATAGTTTTGATGTTAGTAAATTTCAAGATCTATACCTTGCATGCTGCGAGATATTCCTAAGGCCAACTACAAACTCTAAGAGAAACACACCTCCTAACAAAAATCTATAGGAAACCAACCAAGAAAATAGTAGATAAATGATCTTTCAAAGACAAGATATCAAGCTGCCAACGAAGAAATGAGAAGAATTTACCCCAACCTCCATGTAAAAACCCTTCTCGGTGGAAGAAACCCTCACTTTCGCGGGATCACCCTTCAAGGGTATTGAAAGTGTGATACAATGTATTCCCTAAGTACCATGGGAATCCCCCCATAGTAACCTATGTATATACTTGGGAAAGGCCACTGAGGTTACCAACTCACAGTCAGCCTTCAGGCAGGTACTGTTGACATTAGGGACCGAACGTATGGAAAGGATATCAAGTTCTGAAGCTCTTCAAGAGAACTGAAGAAAAGTGGATCGGTAAGACACATGAGGAACCCAAATGGATTTGGGATTCACGAAGCACCGATACCAAATGAAACCAGTGGTTTCTCAAGAAACACCCCCAATATATGCTCTTTCCACTACGATTGGTCACGATTTGGAGGGGTAATCTCCGTTGCTCTTCTACACATGACCTAATGTTTATCCCTTGTGTCAGAGGGGGTTCCCGGCTATGCTTATACAAAAATTGGATTTGTTCACTCTTTAGTGTTGTACAGTCTATTTATTAGTCTTAGACGGTTTACCTGCTTTACCTAGTCCAAACACCCTAATCTTGTGTTATCTTTGGTGTGCTAAAAACCAAAAATTTCTAGTGGATTTAATTAGTGTGTGGTTTATTTTAATGGTTTTTTACTAAGAAGGTTCATGGATATGAAAGTGATGATGTGTGAGACTTGACTTCAATAGAATGAAAAAGAATGAGATGCAATTCTTTCTTTTCGATGAATTCTATTTATGGGAAGGAGAAGAGTTATATTCTTATTAACACAAGCAAGTACTCAAATTTTATGCAATCTTTCAATTTCTAGGAGCAAGATGATGCCAAACTACTAAGAAAATCTTTCCAAAATCCAAATGCACATGTAAAACTAGCTCTTTTCCAAACATGTACCAAAACTAATGTCCTAAGAATGAAAAAAAATATTTTTTCAATTATGTATGCAATGAGATATGCAAACTTTTATGCTTCTTAGCTCTCAACTAAAATGAAACAGATCAATGTTTGAAACAAATAAACACGAGGAAAAAAGAAACCAAACAAAGTTCACTCAAAAAATGATGAGAACTGAAAGAATCCAAGTGTGAGATAACTTCTTCAATCAAGGACTCAAAATATGTAAAGGAGAAGGAAGATAATCACTCTTGAAAAAATCCTAAAAAACGAGCAACAAGAATCAACATTCAAATATGGGTTGCGGAAAACAAGAGAGTCCTAACCATTCAAAAAGCTAGATGTTTCAACGAAGACAAAAAGGACGCAATACCAAACAATCTTTGCAAACTCTAGTTGATGAAAACTTGTAAACAATCAAGGAACTTGAAAACTTTGTGAGATGAAGATCGAACAATTGAAAGGTAGGATGAACCAAGGGATCCTGTTAACCCAAGGGGACCATACAATTTCACAACTAGGAGAAGTTTGCAAACTCAAATAAGAAAATTAAATGAGTGACGAATGTCAATTTCTTAATAAATAAAAAGTCAAACACAAACCTAAAGACTCTGGGCTAAAAGCCTCTCAATAATAGACTGAGAAAAAAAAACCAAAACCTCATGGATCCACCTAAAAAGATAAATTTGTGTCCATGTTACCAAAGGTACAAAGTTATATGGCACTCCCTTATAGACCAAGGAGGATTGTCAGGCAGGCTAGTGGCACTCTGGTCGCCACTGCAGGGGAGTATTGGTCCTGAAAATGCTTAAAAATGGCTTCCAAAAGCTAAAACTCAGCAGAGACTTAGTCAATGACTTTGTAAAGTCTTCAATCAAGAAGAGGGAAGGGTAAATGGCTCATAATAAAGAATCAAACAAAGAATATATAATGATAAACAAAGGTTTTATATGAATCAAATGAAAGACAAGTCAAAGTCTAGTCCCCAGTGGATTCACCATTTTTCTTTTATGAGAAATATTACCCTGCAGATAGGTTAAGCTCCCCTTTGGACCAAGACCCCTTCTTTGGTACAAATATAGAAGTAAAAAAATGGTTTTTACTTTCCTTATAGATCTAGTTCATTAACCTATATATAAAAGGAGGAATACACACCTGTTTCCTGAAGTTTGTCCTCGTTGCTCCGTCCTTTTTCCTCATTGTTCCAGTTCCTTCAATGATCAAAGAGACCTACAAGACAAGGGAAAAAAAATCTACTTCTACTAGATTTCATTAGATAAAAACTAGATCTATCTATACCTAATTTAAATTAAGCATATACATTATCATGAACACAATAGAGAAAGGAATAGGCCAAGTTAATATTAATTTGGAAAACAAGTTACAAGCACTTACAAGCCATGTCTGACGTTGCAGTAACTTCTTCAAGTTCTCCTCGTCCAACCCCTTGCATGAAAGTATTTAGATCAAAATGTTGATGCTTCAATGTATTCTTTCTCCCAAGATCTAAGGTTTCACACCTAAAATATTCCCCCCTTTCACCATGGAAATGCCTTCAATTTATAGGATTGGGAGGCTCAATAACCATGGGATAATTAGGGAAGTGGTTGAGGATATGGCTCCATGAGTTGGGATTTTATCCTAATATATTTACATAGGATAGGATTTGACCCAAAACCAACCTCATCTATTCATAGTTGTCCCTCAGGAAAAGGTGGGATTCACCATGTTTTCCTCTGACCAAACTAGCTCTCTCCTTGAGTTAGAGACAGAGTGTCAGTTGCGCTCCCTAAACAAGTAAAAGGGGAGTCACCCTAATGCAGTGGTTCTCCCCCAAAATGGACAGGGGATGCCACCCTTCATAAATTCACAAAAAATGGTGCTCCCCCAACATGTCTAGAGGGCGTCACTCCTCATAAATTCCCAAAACATGGTCGATTTTCCAAGTAAAAGGCATGTTTATGACCTTGAAATGATGGGTTTCTTCCTCCAATATGACTTAGGGATCATGGAAAAAAAAATTCACGGTTTCAACGAGTTGAGACACTTGGAAAATTTCATGCGAAACATAGTAATGTGCATACAATACTTGACAAAGTGCATGCAACACTTAGTAAGGTGCATACGACACTTTGTGACACTTAAGTGTGGAATTTTGATGTGTAACACTCTCCCTTTGAGTGTAACTTCATGATGTACTCTGCATAACCCATCACGGTGGATGTCGGAATATTCTCTCATGGATTCTAACAGTCAAGATATAGGAATGGGGTCTATGGCCTCCCTATTTCCTTCTCGTAAGACCCTCAGTTTAGGGCCACTATGAGGATGACACTCGTCAACCCTATCCCGCATGGGATGTCATCTTGGTGAGACACATGGTACTCACATAGGGTCTCCATCTCATGGATCTGAGTTTTTCAGGTCTCGCCCTAAACGACATTTTTTGTGGATTTGGGGCCCAAGTGATTGCTAGAGGAACTCACTTGGGCCAGTCGAAATTGTTCTTCTTGGTTAGACCTTTCCAATGGGATATCGTGCACCTAAAATAGAGATCGTATGCAAATGTTACGACCCCGATTAGTTGATGTACTAACTTACCCAAACGAGGCCCACATGACTTTTGGTGCTTCATCTCCTAGGGTTAGGTTTTTGGATGTCTAGGTTTTTTTACATTCTTGTTTATTGTAAAAATGCCTTCATAGATTCATTGTAATAATATTCTTGCGAATGAGTGCAACCGTCACATCTCTTCTTAGATATAATCCACCACCATTCCAGCAAGCTTGTTTTCCGCTACATTTTACAATTTCAGCTTATTTCCTTATTGAATAGAAAACCAGTTTTATTGTATCTTTGTTATTTTGTGTTAATCATCTTTTAATAATATGTATTCATTTCGTTCTACTCATAAAATTTGGATTAGTGGTATCATAGCAGTATTCTCCTTGTCATCTTAATGCATGTCCCCAATGAGGTCAAGGTAGAAAGAATTAGGTCTCGAGCTTGTTTATCTTGAGGAAAAAATATCTCGCACACCCAAGCGACCTATCATGGCAGGAGAAAATAAATATGATGGGACAGGAGATCCTTTCAAAAAAATTCTTGAGGAATCCCTCATGCAACAGAGGAATGAGATGATGGATAGTTTCACGTAAATCCTTCGGCGGCTACCAACAAACGATGCATCTTCCTTGAGTGGAGGCGTCACCCCCTTCAAGGTACAAATCAACTTCGATATTCCTATATTTGAAGGTCAGATAGATGCAGATGTTGTAGACAAGTGGTTGAATCTACTAGAAGGGTATTGTTTTGTTCATAACTTTTCGAATAGAGAAAATACTACTTTTACGCTCCTCAAAGCCATTCCCCATGTCAAATATTGGTGGGAAACGTTTTGTGAGCAAAAGGAAACAGAGGAACCCTCGTTATTTATAGTTGCATCCACCTGGGAATCCTTAAGGGATTATATTAAGGAAAAATAGTACCCTGTCGAAAGTTATGACGACTTTTATACCAAATGGACCACACTGCAACAAGAAAGGGACCAAGAAGTGTCAGAGTTCACAAATATCTTCCATACCTTGTGCACCAAGCTAGGCATCAAATATTCAAAGAAACATCTGATGCTAAAGTATCACAGTGCTCTGCATAGATACATCTAGACCTAAATGGAAATTTTGGACATCTTGTTCTTGGGAGCGGCCTACCGATATGTTGTCAAAATCGAGCAGAATCTCAAACAAACGATGCGACAATTTGGGCTTGGGAACCCCTCATAGAAAAATCCAGGAAAGGGCAGCCCAACCCATAGAACAAAGGACAGAGAAAATATAGACAATATGAGGACAACCAGTACAAGCCGCAAACAAATAAGGCCACCAGAAAGACACATAAATATATCGGGAAGTGGTGCGACTTCCATAAGATCCCTTGGCATAACATTTTTGATTGTCGCTCAAAGAAGTCATTGGTGGTTGAAGTGAAAGCCTATGAATCAGATGCAGGTTCTAACTCTGAGTCGGCACCAAAAATCGTAATATGGATCATTAACGTGGAACTCAGGGCCATCATTTCTACCACCAAGCTCCATCCTGATGAACCAGATGAGCCATAAGAAGGTGATTTCCTCTTCCATTCACAGATGTGGGTAAAAGGAACCCCTCTGTACTTCATCATTGATAGCGGTAGCTAGAAGAACCTCATCTTAGCATAGTTTGTCAAGCGCCTGGCCCTACTGACAATGTCGCACCCACAACCCTACACCATTGGATGCCTCCACCAGGGAAGCGATCTCGGCGTCAGCCAACAGTGTCAATTATTGTATGACATCAAGCCTTTAAAAGATGAGGTATTGTGTGATGTTTCTCCTCTCAAAGTTTGTAATGTTCTTTTGGCCCAACCTTATTTATGGAAACGTCATGTTGTATATGATTCTAGGCCTCGTAGTTTTAGTATTACTTTCAACAGGAAATTGTACAAGATACCCAAGGCAACCCCTCCTAGTGCTATTTCCTTGATCTCTGCCAAGAAATGTAGGAAGGTCATCTCTTAGACCAGAAAATTTGTCTTCTTCGTGATTCGCTCTCAGACTGAGTGAAAGATCGCAGCCACATCCAAGGCCTTCGAGACCGATCTCTCCACACAAAAGAAGAAAGTGGATAAGGTCTTGGAAGAATACTCATATATCTTCTCCTCTCCTATCAAGGTACCTCTGGACTGTCAGGTCAAGCATCCCGTTGATATGACCATAGGCGCACCGCTACCCATTGGGCCATTCTACCACCACTCAATGTTATAAAATGAGGAGATCAAGAGGCAGATCCAAGAAATTCTCCACAAGTGGCAGATCCTTCCCATCTCATCACCTTGTGGGAGCCCAATCGTGCTGGTGCAGAAGAAATATGGGACTTGGTGACTCTACATTGATTATCGAGCCTTGAATAAAATCAAAGTCTAAAACTAGTACCCGATTCCCCGAATCGACAACCTCCTTGATCAAATCATGGGGGCCAAATACTTCAATAAGATTGATATGAAATATGGCCACCACCAGGTACCAATAAAATAGACAGATGTATGGAATACCACCTTCAAATCAAAAGAAGGTATTTTTGAATGGTTGGTCATGCCCTTTGGTTTGAAAAATTCTCCAACAACATTTATGAGGATGATGGACGATATCCTATGACCTTTCACCAATACTTTTGTAGTGGTGTATCTGGATGACATCCTCATCTACAACAAGACTTGGGTAGAACACTTGCAACATATTCAGCAGGTTCTCCACACCCTGCAGCAGCAAAAACTATATGGAAACTTGTAAAAATGCTCCTTTGGCATGGACATAATCCATTACTTAGGCTACATCGTTGATCAACATGGTGTGCATTTGGATCCAACCAATATCTAGGTCATCCATGACTGTCTATCCCCAACCAAACTCATTGAACTTCAGAGCTTCTTGGGCCTCGCCAATTTCTATCGCGGGTTCGTGTTGGGATTCTCTCATATCACATGGGCCCTCGGCCAAGTAACCATGGGTGGTGGTAAGGAAAAATTTGTGTGGGACCTGTCCCAACAAAAATAATTCAATGAATTGAAGAATTGTTTATGCTCATACCCAACACTTTCATTATCATACCTACAACATCCCTTTGATATCAATAAAGATGCTTTAGAGTATGGTGTGGACGTTGTTCTCACTCAACACTGGCACCCTGTGGCATATCATAGTGAGACACTATCAAATATTGTCTGTAAGTACCCTACTTATGATAAATAAATGTACTCCATTGTGCAAGACTACTTTCAGTGGAGACATTACATTCTTGGGAAGGAGACAATCATTCACATTGATCACAAGCCACTACAGTTCATGCAGACCCAAGGAAAATTGCAGAATGGCTGCCATCAGAAGTGGTCCACATACTTACAGCAGTTTCACCTCAACATCAAGTATAAAAAAAGAAGTAACATATGATTTTTTGATTGAATCAGCTGACCTCCAGTTGCGGCACTCACAACGATGCTAGACTCTTGCAGCCACAAGCCCTCTAGATGGCACCACCTCTACGAGACAGACCCTGACTTCTCCACCACCTACCAAATGTTGGGCGCCAACTCAGTGGTCACTAATTTAAATCTTCAGGAAGGGATGTTGTGTCGTCTGGGCCATCTCTGTGATCCATCAAGTGAGAACGTGAATATGAGTTGGTAATCTCACTACATTTGGGTGGCAAGACACTTTGTCATCAAAAAGACAATCGTAGTGCTGTAGAAATATTTCTACTGGATGAAACTTCAACAAGATGTTGGAAAGTATATCAGGTCATACACCGCTTGCGCTATTTCCAAACCAATCACTAAGAAACATGGCTTGTAAACCCCTCTACCTACTTCTGATAGGTTGTGGGAATCCATATCAATGGACTAAATGTCGTGCCTCCTGTCCACCAAGAGGGGAAATGTTTTTTTTTTTGCGGTTGTTGATCGATTTTTCAAGATGGTGATTCTAGACACCTGCAAGAAGAACATCACAGCAGAAGCCACTGCCAAGCTCTTCTTTGAACGAGTATGGGTACATTTTGGTATCCCACAAACCATTATCTCAGATCATGACAGTTAGTTCCTCAACACATTATGGTCGAACCTCTGGTCTCTGCTCGATAAAAATCTCACCAAATCCACTCCCTTCCACCCCCATACAGTTGGCCAAACTAAGATCGTTAATAAGATAATCATACATATCCTACACATGTACAATTCAAAACACCCCTGAACATGGGATGAGAGTCTTCCCTATGTCAAGCATATCTAAAACTGAGCCCTGCATAGCTCGACTGGCCACAACCCCTTTCAAGTGGGGTTGGGATTCCAAACATTGGGCCCCATGGATGTTGCACTACCCCTGGAAACCACCTCGGTCAATTCATCCCATTCTCCACCATAAGCTAACAAAGCCACACGGTTCATTGAGTGGATCTAGCACATTCGTCAACAGGTTCAGGATATTCTACAAAAGTCTAATGCCAAGTACAAGCAACACCATGATCAACATTGGGTGCCAGATAAGTTTTAGGTGGGAGACAAATTTGGTTGCACTTGAAGAAAGAATTCCTTACAGGGCCCCATCAGAATATCCTCCCACTATGTTATGGGCCGTACACCATCACCAAGGTTGTGGGTGAAAATTCTTTTGAGCTCAACATTCCCCCTTTCCTTGGCCTGCACCTAGTCTTCAATGTGGCTCTCCTTCGGCCATATTTCCCACCATTATTGGACACCTCAGAGATAGCGGAGAAGTTGAAAGAAATATATCTCAACCCTGAATGTATGCAATAGGAATCCAATGATCATATTTTGGACATACAGATCAAGGGCACTCGGCAGCAAAGGATCCAACTTTATCGAGTCATCAAAGCAGGGCAACTCCTGCACCAAGGCAAGTGGCTCACTTGGGGAAACATTCAGTAGAAATTTCCTCATCTGATGGGGGAACTCAATGCAATGGATACCATTTATTCCTAAGGAGGGAATATTGATCCAGGTGGATATCAGTGGCCACCCACCTATTCCACTGGCTCGACAAATAGTGTTCCACCTTGGCAGTTTTTCAGCATTTTTTTGGGTTCCAAACTTCTGGGTTTGTTTTGAGGCCCTAAACGATGTTTTTAGGGGATTTGGGGCCCAAGTGATTAATAAAGACACTATCTTGGGCTAATCAAAAAATGTTTTTCTCGGTTAGACCTTTCCAACAGGATATTGTGTTCCTAAAATGGAGATCGTATGCAAAAGTTACAACCCTAGGAAGTTGATGTACTAACTTACCCAAACGGGGCCCACATGACTTTTAGCGCTTCATCTCCTAGGGTTAGGTTTTTGGATGTCTAGGGTTTTTGGCATTCCTGTTTATTGTAAAAAGGCCTTCATAGCCTCATTGTAATAATATTCTTGTGAATGAGCGTAGTCGTCACATCTCTTCTCACAGATAAGCCACCACCATTCCAACAAGCTTGTTTTCCGTGACAATTTACAGTTTCAGCTTATTTCATTATTGAATAGAAAACCATTTTTATTGTATCTCTATTATTCTATGTTAAGCATCTTTTAATAATCTGTATTCATTTCATTTTTCTCATAAAATACGGATCACATT
>SNQJ01S0006130.1:318539-328984 GCA_010110895.2 Picea sitchensis | reverse complement strand
CACCGGTTCGAAACCTGCAGGGACAAAAAATCCAACCATGTTAAGGGTTGGTGTGGCTCAGGCCGGGTGCGATCCCCGGGTGATTTTGACGGCTTAGATGCCCCTGAGTCGTGGTTTCTCAAGCCACAGGTTAATCGTAGGTCCTGCACAAATTAACAAACAAAAAAAAAAAATGGTGACCAAATGCTTTAGCCTTCTCGCAGTCTTTGAAAATCTGGGAGTTTGAAGCTCCGGGGCTCCGGGATGTTTGGGTGATGGGATTTCATGAGCCAAAGTCATCGAATACATGAACCCTTCCTTTCCCTGAGTGAAAGGTTGCATAAATAATAAATACAATTATTTATATTATTGTATTTAATGTGATCGATTAACGAAATTGATTAATATAATATACCTTTAATACAATATATATATTATATTATAACCCAAATTATTTCATTGTATTTAAACCATAACATAATTACAAGTGGGTCCCTTTTTGAGACTTCGAAGCTTTGAGACTCTGGGGCTTCGGAAGAATTGAATGTAAAGGATGTGTGGGAGAGCCAAAGGAGTTTGTCCCGGAGAACTCTCTCTCTCTCTCATGTCAAATATTAATATAATATTGGAGAATTTTAAGAACTAGGCATAATTTTCGAGGAATATAAAACTATATATTATATTATTTTTAAGGTTCATTAAATTTATTACACGTAAATGAAGACAACTCATCTGAATATTAAATGGTGTGGTAATGTGTGCCAGTGGGGTCACTTTGGAGCTTCAGGACTCCGGGGCTCTGGGAGATTGGAGTATAAGGAATGTGTTGGAGAGACGAAGGGGGTTGACCCGGAGTTCTCTCTCTCTCTCTCTCTCTCTCTCTCTCTCTCTCTCTCTCTCTCTCTCTCTCTCTCCATTATTTCAAATATTAATAAAATATTATGGGACTTTATAAACCTGGGCGCATTTTCCAAAGAGATTAATATAATATATATTAAATGGGTTTATTGTGATATTGGTATGTGATAAAGTACCAACCCTATTTACCTTTTTAATTTAATATTAATGTGAAATTACGTGAAGTGTGGACCCTTCGAGAGTTTGGGACTCTGGAGCTTTGGGAATTCGGGACTCCATGACTCCAATATGTTTGGGGTAATAGAATGAACAAGTAACAAGGGGTCGAAGGCCCGAACCTACCCTTTCTCGTTCCACTGGATGCACAAATATTGAAATAAACATTTAAGGTGATGAATTATATTATAAATTAATGTAATTAATTATATTTGCACAAAGGTATAGTATGAGGGGACCCTCTTCGGAACTCTAACATTCGGAAGATTTGGGTTCATAAACACATGATGAAGAATTTCGCCGAAGTCCATAGGCTTAGGTATTAATGGGAATTGATAATCCTAGGTGCCCCCTTTGATATAAATTAATCATATTACAATATAATTAAATACAATTGCATTATAATATAATTAATAAAAGGATAATTTGTGGTTGAATATAGTTAATCATTTTTCTCAATTAATAAATAAATATGCATATATTTAGATATATATGTTAAATTACGTGAAAATGMAGCATGGAGGAATTGAATTATATACCTTAATTAAGGTTAATCAACTTAAGTATATTATGGAGAAATTATCCTCATTGTGTTATAATATAATTACTAGCAATTATCATATGAGTAATTTATTGAGTTTGTGTTAAACTACTTCTAAGAGGGAAAAGAAAAAGTAAATATTTCACTAATTACTGGGCCATGGGTATTAGGTTAAGCGGAAAATTTATACCCCATCCCTTAAAAAGGTACTTAGGGGTTGGTTGTGTGACAATGAAATTTAAAACTTTTTATACAAATTGTAAACCTCAGTTCTACTGGTCTTATTAAACTCTTGGTCGAGATACATAACATTAAAATGTGATTTGTGTGAATAAATTACTAATTTCATACTGAAACTACAAAATTGCAAAGCCTAGAGAATCATAAAAAGTAGAGCCACACTAACATCTAAGAAACTCTTTTAAAAGTGAGAAGTATGGAGAGATGATACAATTTGCTCGAATGATGAGAATTTCACTAGAATATACTTTATCCTATTGGTTAAAACAATGGTGTTATGGCTATATGAGATATAAAATTGCTCTATGTGCCCTACATAAAGTGAACATATTATAACAAATATCACCACAACTTTTGTTAGAGCTCCCGACCAAATTAAGCCAATCACCTAAAGATTTCATGTCACAACATGATTAAAATTGCATGCCACTTTGAAATACCATCAATTTTCTCGGACCCATCGAATGAGGAACCAAATAAATATTAAACCCATATGAGCTTTGGAGGAAATCGGTTTCTTCAGAGCTCCATTAGATCCAGTATTGTCCTGAGAAACCAATGCAAAAGTTCTTCTCTTGAAATCATGGGAGGGAGTTAATGTTATAACAACGAATGTGATCAGGTTGTACTAAACTAAAATTGTTAATCCTGTAATTAGAAGTAGCATATCTATCCACTACTAGAAAAAATTAGCTGTAAAAAATGGCATAAGTCAAGTTGCTTTTTTAATGTTTACAGAATGCACATTTTTATATTCATATCTACTGCTTCAACTTTCCTCATATTTCTACCTATTCGAATGGAGGATCTTAAGCTAATGGATCACCTCCTTATTGTGGTATAGTTGGATGAGTTGCATATTGTTGGATTGTATGAATTGGGAGTACAAAGATTGTTATTGTTGCTGCATTACAGAATACATAGTCACACACTTTAGTTCAATAATAATTTTGTACTGGAATTTTTTTTTTTCCCTTTTAAAGTATTTTTAATGAAGTTTATCAGGAGCGGTCACCTGTGGTTGCAGGAACTGCAGCATGTGTGGATATGATTCCCTCATAAGTCTATTGTGGCAAACTTGAAATTACATTGCCAAGTGTTGGAATTGGGAATTGAAATATATATGTAGGCACACTTAATGTCTCAGCTTGAGGATATGGTCCGCCGTTAGCAGCTTGTAGAGGTTGATTGAATGTTTATCATGGATAAAGTATAGGGCTTGAGACCATTCTATGGGCAGGATAGATTTGGGGAAATGGAGTTCCTCCATATGGCGTGTAATAGTTTTTCATATATAGGAAGATAAGAATATATGTTTGGCTTTGTTAATCATGTTGTTAGAAAACAAACCATCTGATAGAAAAATGTTTCAAAGCAAATGAGGATTGAGTGTAGGAGTACAAACCAAAGGATAAGTGTAATATGTGGAGTATGGAGAAAACCTGAAACATTGGAGCCAGATATCAATGATATTGGAGTATTGATGCAATGAAAAAATACATAATATATACATATTCATCATCTAGTGATATGAATTACAGTGATTTTATTTCAAGAACCCAATCCATCCAATTTGTAGCTTTGGTTTCAGTTCATATACTCTAACATCTAAAATGTTTTGTCATCGCTAGATTGTAATCAACGTGGAAGACTATGCCATAATAACAAGGAAATTCTAACTATACTATAGCCAACACAAACTTGAATAAAAAATTACTTATCTCTCATAGCGTGTCATATCATAGAACCGTGGATTTTGAGAGTTCGACGAGCTGTAGAACAATGGAAAAAATCACAAGAAATCAACGAGCTAACCATACTCACTTCTTTAATCAAGTTTGATTACATGCTGCTTTGAAACCCTCAACCTCCATGTCCAGAATATGTCGCCCTTTCCCACAAGAACCATAAAGCAGAGAGACGGGATATTAGAAATATTTGTAGGAAACACATTGGGGAATTTATCAGGTAAAATATTTGCTATCGGTGGTTGTCAATGAGCACATCCTTTCATGGAGAATCCTCCAATGGAAATCTTGCAAACAAGGAGTCATATCCTGGGTTTTGAACTAGCCTACATCAGTATCTGAAGGTTGAGTATACTCACCTTTACCAAACCCATATCCCTTATCATGGGACTACATTTTTTCTTCCCTCAAACTACTTACTTCATAGAGAGTGGGCATGGATAGATGCAGGTTTCACACACTCGTACATGTTGCTACCCTGATGTTGATATATAAATTCTTGTTCACTCACCTACAAATACAACCATGTCGAAAATGTAGCATATTTTGATCCAAATTGTTGGTCTACCCACACGCTACTGAGCCATATCGATATTCACTAGGAACAAAGTAGGTGGATATACAAATTGACGGTGGTAGGAACAAAATCTGATCGACTCGAATTAGAGGAAATATAGGATAACAACAAAATCCAATCAAGGTGATTTGATTTGATCTAATCTTGACAGATATCTAATCTAATTCAGATGCCCGTGCATTATCCAAGGTACCAAAAATATGGTCCAGATAATAGAGATGTTCCATTGGAGGTGGTGGCAACAAAATCAATCTGATTCGAGCATATCATTGACAACAAAGAGATAAGGAGAGATAGATAATTGACAACAAAGAGATAAGGATAAATACAATAGGTGACAGGTGGAAAAAGATGGTGGTTTCCAAAAACTTGTCAACTAGTTGACATGTTTTCATGAAAAGTTAACTCTAAGATATGACTTCGGCATAACAAGAGCAAATTTTAGAAAAAAAAAAATGGAGAAAAACTAACCAAATCATAAATTTAAAATAAATAAATAAAAATAAATTAAACTAAAATTTAAAAATCTAAAAAACCTAACACAAAAAATATTTAACACAAAAAAATTCAAAAAATATTAAAAACTAAAATTAATTAAAATTTTAATTAAAAATATATACTAAATTTTTAATGTAATGGGGGTGGACATGCCCGACATCGCCCCTCCCCACCACGCACGCCCATAACATTACAAATTTAAAATATTTGTTTAATGAAATTTTTAAAATTTTAGTTTAAAAAAAAATTGTGTTAGGTTTTTTTTACTTATGTTTAAAAAAAATTGTTTGTTTTATATTTTTTATTTAAAGTTTTCAAAGTTTTTAATTTTTAATTTGTTTTTTATTTTTATTTTTTTTGTTTTTGTTTTCTACTTTATTTTTAAAATTTTGTTTGTTAAATTTTGTATTTTTTGTAATTTGTGTTTTGGTTAGTTTTTTTGGGTTTTTTTCTCCTAAAATTCACTTTTATTTATTTATTTTTGTTTTTTTCTTAAAAAGATTGCGTTTTTTTTTTTAAGAAATTGGTTTTTTCCTTCATTTTTAATGAAAAAATGGCTTTTTCTCATTTTTAACAAAAAAAAAAAAATTATTCTTTTCCATTTTTTCATTTGTTATTTTTTCTTTTTTTGTGTGTAAGTAATTTGTTTCCCTTGAAAAAAATTGTAAATTCTATTTCATTAAATAAAGAATTACATTCCATAGGCACCTAGGGCACAGAGGGATTTTTTTATGTAAATTTATTTAAAAAATAATTAATTAATTTCCATCTAACACCACTTTTGATTTAGAAGTCAATTTCAAGGTTTTCTCTGGCAATGGTATTTGTTGTCAAGGCCACGGTTCCAATCAAGCCATAGTTTTAACTCCTAAAATAAAATTCTTCCTATCAATAACACCACCTTTTTTCGAGGTGGCTAAAATTGTGACTTTTTTTAAATCGATGCGTTGACAAGATGACAAAAACCTTAAAATTGACCCTCTTTTTAAAGGTTTTTGTCATCTTGTCAAGGAAACGATTTCCAAAAAGTCACAATTTTAGCCACCTCCAAAAAAAAGGGGTGCTACCGGTAGCACCACTTATTGATTTGGAGGTAAAAATGATCACTTTAAAAAAACGAGAACCCTAGAGAGTTATTGTTAAGTTAGTAAGTTGTTTTCCATAAATGCAAATATACAGAAGCACTTTCATAAATGCACATTTACATAAATATGCATATATGGAAGCCAACTTCCATAAATGCACATATACAAAAGTTAATTTCCATATATGCGCATATACAGAAGGTGGCTTCCATATATGTGCATTTACAAAACTGCACATATACGGAAGTTGGATTTCATATATATTCATATACGAAAGTTGGCTTCTGTATAGATGCATTTATGAAGGTAGCTTCCTTATCTGTGCATTTATAGAAGTCGCCTTCCGTAAATGTGCATATACGAAAGCATGCATATATGGAAGACAACTTTTGCAAATGCGCATTTACAGAAACGTGCATATTATTGATGTTTGGACAACATCGAGAGACATTCTCTTAGAATAATAATTAATAATATGATTATTGATTATTAAATATCATATATAATAAAGTAAATGATAATAATAATTAGTTACTAATTATTCAAGGGACGCATCCTTTTATGGATGGTCACCATATGTTCCCTATATATGGAACACTCATCATTGTAATAATATATAGATCATATATCATATGAAGAAAAATAGCATGGTATCATAGCAGGACCAGGCTAAATCCCTCACGGGAGGGCCTAAGATCTTGAAAGAAAGTTACTTCTTGTTTTAGTTGTGTGAATTATTCAGGCTTGAATTCTCTTCTTCAACTTGGGTCCCCAACCTCATCATAGTATGATAAGGTTTCATAATTTTCTGCTCAAATTATTTGAGCCTACCCTGCATATCCTACATGCGTAGCCGACGCAAATACTTCTCTTACGATTCTTCTCTAAGGAGTCTACTTAGAAGAATCAAAGAACTCACAAAATGAACGGTTGTTGTGTATGATGGGCAGTACCCATTTACCAACCCGTGGGAAGAATGTTGTAGATCCTTGGGATTGGTTAAAAAAAAATCAGAGTCACAGTCACCTACTATGTCAGAAGATGATAGAATTTTGTTGCAATTGCACTATCCGATCTGACTACCAGGGAGATTCAAGGAACACTGACAAGCCTCAATCGACACTCCAATTCAAGCTATTTTGATGAAATTGACACCTCTTCACAATTCGTCGTTGGTTCAAATTATGAATTTGACTCCGAGAGCCTAGTGAAAAAGGCTTTTGGTCCTTACCAATATCCAGATGATTTCCAGTCAAAAGGTATTAAACTATACCGAGGGAAGCAATTATGTTCAGCTATAAAGAAAGTGATGGATGGTCAAGTTTTGGATGTGGTTCCTACTTGGCAGTGTAATGGCACAGATTCCTATTGTAGAAAGTTGGGGCCAATTAATGGCAGTTTTAACAACACAAATCTTATTCCAGTGTTGCACATTTTTTCTTCTACGACGACCATGCATGGTGTATCACAATATTTTCTACATAATGAGTGCATGAGAAAATTGAAATCATCAAAATTAAGAAGCACCAAAGATGAGAAAAACTATACATTGTGGATCCCAACCTTTACTATAAGGTTGATGGTGATGAATATCTGATTCTATTGATGATATGTTCTTTACTAGGGTAGAACACTTGATATCTTGGTGCGAAGAGGAGCTGTGGAGCTCGAGTACATATCCATGAATGAGCAGATAGCAGAAATTCTCACCAAGCCATTGTCTAGAGTGAAGTATGAGTACTTCAGAGACAAGCTTGACTTGATGTAGAATGTCCACCCTCGTTAAGAGGGAGGTGTGGTGTTTTCTCTCCTCTAGCCTACTAACCCCTCTAGACAAGGGTTTCCCTAATTAGTCATGTGAGGTGACTAAGGGAGTAATGCTCAGTTGGGTACAAGTATTGCTTAAGCCATGTGAGGTAGCTAAGTGTGAATAAGACTTGAAGCTTAGCCTTTCCTATGCCATGTGAGGTGGATAGGTGTGAATGAGGCTATGGTTGTAGTATTTCCTATGCCATGCGAGGTGGCTAGGTGTGAATAATACTATTGGGAGAGGAGAAACATCACAACATGGTCATGGAGACTATGGAAGTAGTTGTGTACCACTATGACATGGAAACAGTTGTGTACTATTGGACGACATTGTAGTAGATGTGTGCTACTGGTTGATTGCATCATAGTCATAAAGAATGTGGCAAATTATTTGAGCTATTGATGTCATGGTAGTAGTAGTATGCTACTAGTTGATTGCAGAGTAGTTAGTGGATTACTAGATGAAGGAACCAAGACATTGTTTTCACGAGGAAACATTGATATCTCTTGGGGGACATTGGTTCCATGAGTGAACCTCGATGTGTCCTAGAGATGTTTGAGGTAGGGATCAAGAGGGAGTACATTGTTCCTCACAACCCTCAACAAAATGGGTCGCATAGAGGAAGAACAAATCTATTGTTGATACAGTCAAGGTGATGATTCATGATCAACATTTACCTATGCTTTTTGTGGGCAGAGGCATCCATGACTGTAGTGTATGTTCAGAACAAAGGCCCTTGAGGAACATGAATCCCAAGGAGGCATTCACTGGAGTGAAGCCTAAGGTTGGACACTTCAGGATATCTGGGTGTTCAGTATACATTCATGTACCCAAGGAGAAAAGGACCAAGCTAGACCCTTCAAGTAGAAAGGGTACATTTGTGGGGTACAGTGAGTCTTTGAAGGAATACCAGATTTGCATCCCTAGTCAGAGACAAATTGAGTGAGAGACAAAAAGAGATGGTACCTTCCGAGAGAGAAACATACCTCAAAGATATTCCTGCTATTTAGCAGCTATGAGCCACATCATTGATTCTAAACCTTCTTGTTATGAGGAGGCAACTAGTCATCCAGTATGGAGAGATGCCATGATGGAGGAGTATTAGTCCATTATGAAGAATGATGTGTGTGATATTGTTCTGAGACCTGAGGGGAAGTTTGTTGTGACTTCCAAATGGATCTACAAGATCAAACACATAGTTGACGGGAGCATCGAGAGGCGCAAAATGAGATTTGTTGCTAGAGGATTCTCTCGGGTGGAGGGAATAGATTATGAAGAAACATTTTCTCCTCTTGCTCGATACACTTCTATCCAGATGATTATTTCCCCTGCAACATCCATGGGTTGGAGAGTACACAAGATGGATGTAAAGACAACATTTCTCAATGGAGATATTGAGGAAGAAGTATACATCGAGCAGCCATATGGTTTCGTGATACATGAGAAGGAGTCTCATGTATGCAGGTTGAAGAAGTCCTTGTATGGACTAAAGCAACCACCTTGAGCTTGGTATGCAAGGATTGATGGACACCTGATGATTTTTGGGCTTCAACAAAAGTGTTGTCAATCCCAACCTGTACTACAATATTGTTAATGGTGAGTCCCTAATTTTGGTCCTCTATGTTGATTATTTATTCCTCACCGATACAGAGAGCCTTAATGTTGAATGCAAGTATGCATTGGCCTCTAAGTTTGAGATGAAGGACCTTGGTATGATGCAATACTTCTTGGGACTAGATATGTGGCAGAGAATTGATGAGATATTCCTGAGTCAAGGGAAGTACACAATTGAGATATTGAAGAAGTTTGGGATGTTGAACTTGAATCCCATGGCTACACCAATGGTGATGAATCTGAAGAAACTAAGTGTGTCTTCTTCCGATTCCGAAGAAATTGATCTGACTCTGTAGAGACAATTGATTAGATAATTAATGTATCTGGTTAAGTGATGCAGGAGCATTGCCTACTCAGAAAGCGAGCCAGCACATCAAGCGAAAGTTCAGCTGGAGAAGCAAACCCAAAACTTTTGAAAAGTGCTTTGGGATTGTAGCACAAGTCTTCAATAAATCATTTATGAAAGTGCCTTTTGTATGTTGTATCATACCTCGAGCCATACGCTCTTGTCTGAAGTAGATAGGAGGCAATTAATAGATTAAATGCAGGTAGATAGGATTTTTATTTCCAGAATAGACAGCTTTAGATAGGAGGAGGGAAAACGGATATAGACACCCTCACTTGTACATTGTAACATTATTCAGAAAATTCAGAAGCATTCAGAAGAGAAGAGCAAGCAGAGAATTGTATGAAGAACACCCATGTACAAATTTGAGTTAATAGAAGAGAGTCTTTGATTCAAATTCATGTCTGGTGTTGTTTCTCTGTGTATATTGTTTATGTGCTCATGAATGTTTGTTTCTGGTTATGCATTTGCTTTGTATATGCTATGCATGTGATTTCAGGGATTCAAACTGAAGTCTGAATGAGAGAGGGAATGAGTTTCAATTGTTTCTCTATCTGAGCCAGGAGATTCCTGCAAGGAGTGCAGTCGAATTTATCCGCAAGGAGTGCGTTGATGAGGGCTCGATAGTTTAACTTTTGTTCTTGTTCGCCCAGAAATTGATTTAGGTTGTTAAAGCCGTGCAAGGGAGGCACAGGCTGAAGAAGAAGTCTCAGTTGTGTATCTGAGCAAAAGGAGCTAAGGACTGTTGTTGCTGAGAGGGTGTAGAGTCTGAAAGATTCAACACTTGGAAAGCGTTGAAGGTTGAGCACAAGCAGGGCGTACAAGCTCAAGAGGGATAGTTCCTTCGTGGTATTGTTGAAAGAGAGCCCAAGGGGTTTGGGTCAAGGAAGGTTTGAGAAGGAAGTACAAGCTCAGGAGTTGGAGGCAAGTGCC
>SNQJ01S0006130.1:303743-317319 GCA_010110895.2 Picea sitchensis | reverse complement strand
ACCAAAGTTGTGTAAAGATCTCAAATAATCCATTGTTTCATGACAAATCGAACTACATTGAGATCAAGTACCATTACATCTGAGACATGGTGCAGATAAAGGAAGTATTGGTGTTGTACCTTACTAGAAATGAGCAGGTTTTTTATATTCTTACCAAACCAGGATGAAGTTCAAGTACTTCCATGACAGACTTGGCATGGTCGAGAATGCCTCCTTCGCTGAGAGGGAGTGTTGATGTTTGCAGCTTCCTGAGACATTCTCTAGATTTTACTCCTATGTGACTGAGTTGAGTTGATCTGTGATGACACTTATCTGAGAAGGGATAAGTGTGTTTGGGCTTATAGCCCAACGTCCCTTGCGGAGAGCACATCAGGACACGTCCCATGTGGAGAGCACATGAGGACATGTCAAGGGAGTTGAACCTTGACATCACACACTATGGGAGTTGACCCTGGTGTTTCTAGAGGGTGTAGCCTCTAGAAGTCCACATGGGAGTGCCATGTGTGACAAACTTTCTCCAGATCGTACTCCTCTGTGAAGGGATAAGTGGAACACTTATTCAAGAAGGGATAAGTGGGACACTTATTCGAGAAGGTATAAGTGCATTTGGGCGTATAACCCAATTTCCCATGTGGATATCATCACATGAGGATATGTCAAGGGAGTTGACACTTGACGTCACACACTATGGGGAGTTGACCCTAAGTGTTCCTAGAGGGAGTAGCCTCTAGAATTCCACATGGGAGTGCCATGTGTGAAAAACATTTTTCTACTATGGTGGTTGTGTACCATTGGTGGAGACTGCATGTCTCTAGACAGTAGTTGTTTACTACTATGGAAAAATACCTCCATAGCTAAGAGGGAGTGTTGATGTTTTAGCATCAGTCAAAAATTCTCCTAGATTGGGTTGTAGGCCAAGGGAAATAGGATACATTTATCATAAAGGTTCGCTTGTGGTAAATGGGCCCAGACATAGTCCTTCCTTGATCATGACAAGGAATAATATGGACTCGAGGTGCTTGAAGTGTTTTTTCCACGTGTCGGTTAGCATCAGGATGACATTCACTCACAGGTCTGTACTTGTGGTGAAATATCCTGGTGTGGTATTTTTCCTCATCATGGTGATTTGAAAAGGAATGATAAAGACTCAATATGTTATATGTTGTTACATGTGGACCCAGAGTGACATTGATCTTAGAGAGAGCCAATTGGCTAAAAAGGGGAGAGTTGCATAAGGAGTTTCTCCTCGGTTTAGGTGGGAGAGAGACGTCTCCCAAGACTAACAGGCAAGTTTCATGATTCTAGGGTGAAGTTTTTATACTTCAGAGACAAGTTTGGCATGATGCAGAATGTCTCCCTCATTGAGAGGGAGTGTTGATGTTTGGACAACATCGGAATACATTCTCTTAGAATAATAATTAATAATATAATTGTTAATTATTAAATATCATATATAATAAAGTAAATGATAATAATAATTAGTTATTGATTATTCAAGGGATGCATCCTTGTTGGCAAATATTGAACAAGCAACGAATGCGTGTTGATGATTGTTGTCTTTGATGGCAACAACAGAAATGGTAGGATATGCAGAATTTGGGGATTTGGACGTAAAAGCACAGGAGGAACAACATTGAAGAAAACATGCGCATTGAAGAAAACAACATTGAAGAAAACATGCGCATTGAAGAAAAACGCGCGCAAATCGTAAGTTTACGAGAAGAAGGAAGATGGTGACTGCCGGATCCCATCCAAATTTCCTAAAGGCCAATAGTCACAGATCCGCAGAAGTTGGCGAGGAGATAAGCCATCGAAGATTTGGGGATCTGGATTTCATAATGCAAAGAACAATGATTACGAAAACCCCGAAATCGACATGTGCGACATTCGCGAAATCGTTAATCAAGCAGGGATCCGGACCGCTCATTTGTATGGACATGTGGCAGCCAAGAGGCCTCATCGCAGAATTCGATCTGACTTCATAATGCAAAGAACAATGACAACAAAACCCCGAAATCGTGATATGCGGTTTTGCGATGTAATCACAACCGCTGGATAAGAACCAGATCCGGAATCTGATCTCTGCCATCTGGAACGGATCGACTCCCCAGAGGCATTGTACAACACATCGAGTGGCTAAACCTTCGATGGAATGATATGACGAGGTCACGGCTAATCCGCCACAGTGAACCAGACTCAGAGGGCCGGGTTGCCATCAGCGACCTGAAATCGCGAATCATGTGGACATAAATACGTCATCGCAAACCCCAAACCCCGACGAAAGTGGTAAGGTGGTGGTCACGGGATAGCTGGTCACATGGACCATTGTAGCCGGCGTTGCCTTAAAAGATCAACGCAACGGAAAGTATCGAGGTTCCGAATACATGTGCTCGACATCGCGAAATGCTTCAAATCGCTATGGGTGAAATCCTGGCGAATCAACCGCTGATCAAAACCTCGACGGAGGGTTGCCGTGTGTACCTACCATTAACGCTTCAATTGTAAACTGCGGCGGGAAACCACCGGGAATGATGAATCGATTAAGGTTTCAAATGCCAAGAATGATGTCATAATCTCCATTGGAAGTGGAACCGTCATAACTGGAGTATAAAAGAAAATGAAGAAGACCAAATTGAGTTAATCGCTCAATGAAAAATGAGTAAACAAGAAGAAAACAAGATGAGCAGAGAAATGGAAAACAAAGAAGGAACCCGCGTAACCAGAAGAGAAGAAGAGCAACATGAAAGACAGAACAGAAGCAGACCAGAATGACAAAAAAATTTGATGCAGAGCAGACATGTTGAATAAGATAAGAGAAGCATAACAGAGAACATGTATGACCATAATTAAAGAACAAAGAAAGACCAGTAAGAACTGATTTATCCGTGAAAGTTGAATGTGCATCTAACCATTTATATTCAAGGAGGTTGAGGTGCTCTGAGGACCTGCTATCCCTTTAAGTTCAAGTGCGCTTGAACACAGAAGTTGGAGCTTCCATCCGTCACCGGCAGCCAGAGAAACTAGGGTGGTGGTGGTGCCAGGGAGAACAGATGTTCTCTGCTATCCAGGTTGTAGCCTGTGTAACCGAAAGTTGGTTCTTCCATCCGCGGCGCCGGAATAACCGTGGAGTTGGTGCTTTCCTTCTAGTGCTAGAGAAAACAAAGAGTTGGTGTTTTCAGCAAGTTGCGTACTTTGTAAACAGAGGTAGCAAATTTCACATTGAGTTGGTGCTCAATTGTGATGATGTACGTAACCTAAAAGATCAGCCTATCATTTCAAGAAGAAGAGGTTTTCCTTTATGGGTTTCCTCGCGGAAAACTGCCCTCGGTGGTATTTTATGTGTGATCATGATCTTTACTTCATCATTCATATGATGTATGTTGCTTGATGACACATGAAGAAATATTAATAATTGTTAAGAAGGTATAAAATTGTTTGAGCTCACATACAACTGATTCGCCCTCCCTCTCAGATATATTTCCAACAATTGGTAATGAGCTAGTTCCTTTATTTAAAGGTAGATTTATAATATTAAACATGACGCAGTCATGAAGGGACTTTACCAAGCCCCCGCTTGATGGAACAAATTTTGCCTTCGAAGATTAGAATGAGAACATACTTAATGGCCTCTGGGTACCGATGTTGGGATGTAGTAGACCGGATATTAAAGCCTCAAGGTGCTAGCCACCAAGGATGCTAAGTTAGAATTTAGTTTTAACGCTAAGGAAATGAATGCTATTCTCAATGGTCATCAAGCCGAAGTTTGTAAAGGTGATGCATCTTATCAACGCCAAAGAAATGTGGGACAAACTAATTAACAGCTATGAAGGAGATGAGAGAAAGGTGCCAAACTTCAAACATACTGCATTGAATATTCTGAACAACTAAAGATGAATGAAGATGAAACAATTAGCAAGTATTTTTAAGAGTTGGAAGAACTTGTAAAATGCCATGAAAGGTCTAGGTGAAACGCTTGATGACTCACTCTAATTCCTTAAGATTTTAAGGTTCTACCGATAAATTTAATCCAAAAGTCTCTAATAGAAGAATTAAAATGATCTTAAAACTGCCTATTGATCAACTTCTTTGAACCCTAACCGCGATATGAAATGAGGATAAACAAAGATAACCAAGACTAGAGAAGCCTTTAAAGCATAACGTTGATTCTGAGACCGATGAAATTGAGGCAAAATTTGTGAGAAGATTAAAGAAAGGATCGTGAAAATATCAAGGGAAGTTGCCCTTCAAATGCTTTAACCGTGGCAAGATAGGTCATTTTACTTCTAAGTGTACCCATCAGAAAAAAGGACCAATCCCTCGGGTGATTTTAAGCAAGACAAATACAAGAAATATAATAAGAAGAAAAGCTGGTTGCAATAATGACAATTCCTCGAGGACACCGACAAGGACTCATCCGATGAGAATAAGCCAAATGACTTTGTACTCGCGGCCAAAGAGGATCATGATAATGAAGGCACGTGCGCCATGATAATGAGGAAGAAGTTGTGGTGATTTGAAGGAGAACTAATCGCTAATCGAAGAAATTGATGACTGCATCTAAAACAGAAGCCAAAACAAGTGTTAACACGCTTGAAAGACAAGAAAGAACCCGATGAAGATTGTGCTCTACCAAAGGTGGAATTAGAAGAGGCAAAGAAGATAGAAGACATAATCAAAACAACAACCTTAGGAGAAAAACTCGTGTGAAGCACTAGAAGAAGAAATAGTAAAGACTTGAAAAGAAATGGAGAAATTCAAAGGACTGTGATCATCAAAAATCTGCCAAGTATAAAATCATCGTAAGAATTAACCTCCATTCTAAATCAAGAAAGAAATTCAAACCAAAAGTCGGATTGGGATATGAAGAAGGATCAAGTAGTGATCATCCAAGTAATAAAGAATCTATCAAGTTTATCAAATACTCAAACATTGACAAATACCCAGACAAAGAAAGAAAACCAAACATCAAAGTGGAATGAAAGAAAACACCTGTAATCGTAATTTGTAGATCGAAAGTTTATCAATCTTCTCAAAGAAGACAGACTTTTTCAAGGTACCAAAGTTTCTTCTATGGTTATTGTTTTTCTCTGCTCTAATTGGACACAAAGCTATACATCGTTCTCTAAGATTTAAATATGAACAATCAAGATACTTCATCAATAACTATCTATCACAACAAAGATTGAGACAGCATAAGTAACAAATAAAATATTGCATTGGTGAATCATAGCCATAACTGATAGAAGGACACAGAGAAATAATACAACAACAAAGTATGAGCATAACAATCATATGAGCATAACAATCAAGTATGAGCTTTTATTCAGCGAACCGTAATGCTATATTTGTCATGATTATGGACATAAGGCAGCAACCTGTCATTTGAAGAAATATAATCCAAATCCGAATCCCACTCTGAAAATGTCAAAGTCCGGAAGAAGAAAGTAGATGACAAATGTGGACTAGCACTATCACCCCAAAACAAAAGGAATAGGAACTCGAAATATTGACTGGATGTTCTAAACATAAAAGCGACAGAGACAGAAGTAAGTTTTTTTAACTCTAAGTGATAGTAAATTAGGAAATGTAACTTTTGAAAATGATGACCGTGAAAGGTGAAAGGTAAAGGAATTCAGAGTCCTAATAACGGGAAAGAGAAAAGCTCAAGATGTGTTGATGGTAGAGAATTTGAAACATAATCTTCTAGTGTCAGTCAAGTTCAGGATCAGGTTGTGAAGTTGTTTTACCTCCAAAGATCAGAAAATCAAATCTGTGGATTCGTGTAAGCTAGTTGCAAAAGGCATAAGAACCGAAACAATGTCTATGTCTTAAAAAGAAGAAGAACAAGAAGAATGCAACTTGAGCAAGTATGATGAAAGGACAGGCATAGACTTGGATTACCTAAATTTTGATCATATAATCAAGTCAAAAACAATGCTAAAGATCTTCCAAGATATCAAAGCCATATGATTCGTCTGTAAGCCTTGTCAGACAGGAAAGATTACTCACACTCAATTAAACTGCAAAATCTTTCCTTCAACAAAAACCTCTACAGCTAGTACACATGGATCTATTTGGACCATAAGGGAAATAAGGTACCTGTGAAAAGAAAAATTACTTATGCCGCATTATTGATGATTATTCTAGATCAACGGGTTGCATTTTTGAAATAAAAATCTTAAGCATTTGAAAATTCAAAGTGTTTAAGGCTTTGACTCGAGAATCAAACCGTAAAAAAGAGGATGCTGTCGAAGGTCCCATTGCAGGAGGAGAGTCTACCGAAGCTTTAAAGAATTCCGATAAAAATGATCAAAAGAGAATACACAATTCCAAGGACTCCACAAAGAAAATCCGAGTTGTTGGAGAGGCGAATGTGTCACTACAAAGAATGGTACATCAATGATGAATGAAACGAACATTCCTCGTATTACGGTGGAAGCAATTCATACAAATTGCATTATTATTCTTACCAAAGCTCATCTTAGACCACATAGTGACAAGACCCTTATGAACTTTATTCTAAAGACCCGCCAATCAAACATTTTAAAGTTTCTAGAAGCACATGTTATATCAAAAACAATGATGAAAATATTGGCAAAATATGATGACAGGCTGATGAAGGTATCTTCTTATGCTACAAACAGTAAAGGGTACGATGCTACAATAAGACTACATAACCGGTTGGATCAGATAGATAAAAGTTGATGAAGAACTCACAGAAATATATAGTAATGAATCAAGAACGTAAGATACAGAAGATGAAGGTACAAACAGTCTAAGGATCAGAAGGAGAAGAGGTCGGATCAGATGAAGATGAACATTCAAACCGGATGCAAGTCACCTAAAGAAACAAAATCTCCTCTCAGAATTGTTAAAAAGATTCATCCTGAAAATCATATAATTTGAGATATAAATGAAGGAGTTCGCACTGTGGCTGAAATCAGATATGACACGGAAGAATCTCATGTTGCCTTTTATCTATAAACGAACCTACAAATTTTGAGGAAGCTAGTAACGAAGAAGATTGGATTAGAGCAATGAATGAAGAGTCGGATCAGATTGAGAAGAACAAGGCCTAAGCTTAATTCAGACCCGTAAAATAAGAATGTCATAGGCTCCAAAATGGGTATTCAAGAATAAAAAAGAATGAAAAAGGACAAGTTGTTCGAATAAAGCCGATCGTCCGTAAGGGATATGCACAAGTGGAAGGTCGACTTGATGAAACTTTTGCACCAAGAGTTAAAGATTTGAGGCCATCGAACAATTTCTTTGCTTATTCCTCACACATAAGAACTTCAAAGTTTATCGATGGATGTTGTCGCAAGATTTCTTAATGGAGATCTAGAGGAAGAAGTATATATGGAGTAACCCGAAGGATTTTCGACGTAATGAAAATCCTAATTATGTTTGTAAACCGAAAAAGGCCTTATAGATTCAAACAAGCACCATTCGCTCGGTGGTATTCAAGATCGGATAAATTTCTAAGAAAAAGTGGTTCAAGAAAGGTATTGTTGATAGTAACCCTTACATTAAGTCCGAAGGTGATGATTTATTAGTTGTTCCGCTTATGTAGATGATATTGTTTTGGATGTACTAATGAATCATCTACATAAAACAAAACAAACAAAAAAAAAAAAAATAATTTGAAATGTCCATGATAGAGAATCACATATTTTCTTGGCTACAAGTAAAACAAAGCTCGCAGAATTTTATTTCTCAAGAAAATATTCGAAAGAGATATTGAAGAAAATTTCAGATGGAAGATTCTTTTCCTACAACAACATTAATCTAGCGTAAGGCTGCAAGTCGAAAGCAAAGATGATATCTCACCGATGTTGATCACATTTATCGTCAATGATAAAATCAGACATCACAAGATCCCGGCCCCGACATAATGCAAGCCGCTGAATGGTAGGTCATTACCAAGCCCTAAACAAAGTCATCCGCTGCTTGTCAAGAGAATATTTAAATATCTAAAGGGAACAATGACATACGGATTGTGGTATCCTAGAAATCAGAATTTCCGCTAATTGCTTATTCAGACAGTCGAATCGGGCAAACCGTGTTGATGAGAGAAAAGCACCAATGGAGGAGCATTTTTTTTGGGTGACTCATTAGTTGCATGGTTAGTAAAAAGCAAGGATCCATTTACATCTAATTACGCAGGCAGTATCATTATCGGCCGGGCCGCTACCGCTGCATGTGATCTTATGGATGATACAAACTCTTGCAGATTTGATAGTAACTTACACCTATCCATCCCAATTCATTGGTGATAACACCATATATAAGTGGTTCCAAGAATCGTCATTCCAAGACTAAGCATATCCCTATAAAGCATCACTTTCTCAGAGAACAAGTGTCAAACAGAACTGCTCAATTGAACTATATACCCTCTTCAACGTATTGCCGATATTTTTACTAAACCACTAGCAAAAGAACCCCTTGATATCTTCGCCAAAAATTGGGGGTGATAATTTCTAGTGTTTAAGAGGATCACCAAGTCAAGGGGAGTGCTTATTGAACATCCGAGGATTTCCCCAACACGATAGATGAGCTGTGGGGAGTATAATTCAACAAGTTCGCTAAGAATGTTCTCTTGACATTACGTCAAAGGAGAAAGGAGAGTTCAAAATGCTCTAACGTGAGGAGAGTTGAAGTCCGAATGTTGAATGTAAGTGTTGCCATCAATGCCAAAGGGGAGATCATATAACATTGAACAAGCAAATCTAATGTGTTGATGATTGTTGTCTTTTGATGGCAACAACAGAAATTGCATGATATGCAGAATTTGGGGATTTGGAAGTGAAATCTCATGAGGAACAACATTGAAGAAAACATGAGCATTGAAGAAAACGCGCGCAAATGTGAAGTTTGCTCAGAAGAAGGAAGATGGTGACCGCCTGATCCCACCCAAATTCTCGAAGGCCAATAGTCAGCCGATCCGGTATTAAGTGAGAGATGCTTCATCTGAGAATCTGTGGATTGGGATTTCATAATGTAAAGAACAATGACTACGAAAACACCGAAATCGCGATAAGCGATTTCGATTTGATCTAAACCGCTAATCGCTGTGGATCTGGACCGCTCATTTGTATGGACACGTGACAGCGCAGAGGACATGTGGCATCGGAGGTTCGGGGATCCGGACTTCATAATGCAAAGAACAATGACAACGAAACCCCTGTCGTGCTGGAACGCGATTTCGCTGGCACCGCTGGCCGTTGATAAGAACCGTATCTCGACCGCTGATCTCCGCCATCGGAGAATCAGGGATCTGGACTCCTGCAGGCATGTGTATAATGACATCGTGAGTGGTGAAACTCCGATGGAATGATATGACCGGCGGTCACTTCGCCAATCCGGCCACGGAACTGTGACTCGCCTGTGAGGGTCAAGCGCGACGCTTAATCGGAAATCGAATCGAATCGGGGAATCATGTGGACATAAACATTATGTCATCGCAAACCCCTCGCCAAACCCCGACGAAAGTGGTATGGTGGTATCACGGATACCGGTCACATGGACCATTGTGTAGTCAAGGCTAAGCCTGAAAAGAGCAACGAATCGAGTATCGGTTCCGAAAATACGCTCTCGACATCGCAAAATGCCGAAATCGCGATATGGGAAATCGATGGAATCAACCGCTGGATCAAACCCCGACGGAGGGGTTGTCAGGTACTACCATTAACGCTTCAATTGTAAATCATATGGGAAACCGACCGGGAATGATGAATCTACAATGCTTAAGTTGCCAAGAATGATGTCGTTTGATTCTCCATCAAGTTGGGAAGTGGAACCGCCATAACGGAGTATAAGAAAATGAAAGAAACTCAATTGAGTTAATCGCTCAATGAAAAATGAGTAAACAAGAAGAAAAAACAAGACCGCTGCAGGAATGGAAAATGTGAAGGAACCGCGTAATCCAGAAGAGAAGAAGAGCAAATGATGGACAGTAACGTAGCTGTTAATGACGTACATTACGACACGTATGCACATGTTGAATAAGATAAGAGAAAGGGTATCATGAAATTTAAGACCGTAATTAAAAGAACAAAGAAAGACCGTAAGAATTGGATTTATCCTGCAGTTGAATGTATCTAACCATTTATATCTTCAAGGGAGGTCGAGGTGCTCCTGAGGACTGCTGTCCCTCGTGGTTCATGGGTGCTTGAACACAGGAAGTTGAGCTCCATCCTAAAATGAGAGAAACTAGGGTAAGGATGCCAGGGAGAATGTGATGTCTCTCTCATATCCAAAGTTGCAGCCCGTAACCTGAAGTTGGCGCTTCCATCCAAAGGGGTGCCGGAATAACTGTGAGTTGGTGCTTCCTTCTAGTGGGTGCTAGAGAAACAAAAGAGTTGGTGCTCAACAAGTTGCAGCTTGAAAATAGAAATTTCACATCGAAGTTGTGCTCACTGTAGATGATGTACTTAACCTAAAAGATCAGCCATCATTTCAATAAGAAGAAGAGGTTTTCCCTATGGGTTTCCTCGAAAATCAGCTCTCAGGTGTATTTTATGTGTGACTGATGATCTTTACTCTTACTGTCCATATGCTGTATGTTGCTTGATGACACATGAAGAAATATTAATAATTGTTAAGAAGGTATAAAATTGTTTAAGCTTATATACAACTGATTCACCCCCCCCTCTCAGTTGTATTAGTATTTCCAACAATCCTTTCATGGATGGTCACCATATGTTCCCTATGTATGGAACACTCATCATTGTAATAATATATCGATCATATCTCATGTGAAAAAAAACAACACATATACATAAGCTAGCTTCTGTATATACGATAATTTCCATATATACATATATATGGAAGTTGGCTTCTATAAATGCGCATATATGGAAGTGGTTTGCTTCCATATATGAACATTTACATAAGCCACCTTCAGTATATGAATATATATATATAAGTGGTCACCTTTTGTAAATGTGCATATACAGAAGTGCTTATGTATATGCATATATACGGAAGCCAGCTTCCGTATATGCACCTATATGGAAACGACTTATGTATATGTGCATATATAACCACCAAAAACCACAAGAAGCACCAACAAACAACCACAGAAAAAATGAGAGAACCAAACCCAAATTCCTTTCACTGCACACCAATATTCACTACAATCAACAACACAAATGCTGAAAATTTTCAATAAAAACCACCACTACCAAACATTAAAGAAATGTATGTCATGTATTTACTAAACTATAGAGAAATGAATACAAAGTAGGAAATACATAACAACACATTAAATGCAGTATAACCTCACCCAACAACCACCTCCTCCCATACATTCCAGGAGGAGAACGTCACCCTAATACCAATCAATAGCAAGACAAATAAAAATTGTTTTCAGAATTACTTTTGATACTAAATTTCTCAAACTATATCACTTTAAAGTCCAATGCATTGAACAGAGCGTTGTAAGTCAACAACTACTCAAAATTAATCACTATATTTCCCCCCAACCACAAGTACATAAAATTGGTCTAAAATTTAATTAGAATGAAGATATAAATACATAACACTAAAATACATTTTGAAGATTACATTTCAATATAGAATTTCTCAAATTATATCAAATTGATTGCAAAAGGAAATCCATATATATCCTCCCAAATAGTCTAATATTTATTTTAAATGAAAATATAAAAACATAACATTAAAATCCATTTTGGTTTTCATTATCACTCTTGTACGTCCATTTATCCAATTTTCATTACATAATATTGAAGTCCATTATGTTCTCTATGATGTATCTTTGTTCTTTATGATATATCTCCACTTATCATGTTTCATTTTTCTCTTGTATCTATTTGTGATAGCATATACATGGATGCATGGATGTGTGGCCTCTCTTTGTTTTCTCCTCCTGCAAGTTCTTGAAGTTGGACCACTATATTGCCTTCACTATTGTGCAAGGGAAATTATATTGAACCAAATGTGTCTTTCAAAGCTCCGCCATGGTATTTGTCTTCTTATGGAAGAATCTCTCTTATGTCATTTTCTTATAATGGGTGAACAGGGTCTTGAAGACCTCATCACTTTTGGTTCTTTGTCACCTTATGAAATAATTTCTCTCATGTCATGTTCTTCTAATGCATGAGCAAGGGTCTTAAGGACCTCATCACTTGTGTAAGAAGATTAAGGTATGGGGATCTTGATTGATATAAAGTTTCTATCTAAACCATACACTCCAAGATATTTTGTAACCTTATTACAATTAACCATTCCATAATATAAAAAGCATATACCATTTAATTTTCAATGGAATGTTTTTCCTAATTATTATAGTAGTATTATATTTTGACTATACTTTGCATATTTTTCGTAACGAAATGGGATTTCGGCATAAATGAAAATTTCCCATCGCGACATTTGTAAGCAAGCTTATCGTAGAATTGAATGTTAATGTTATTTTTTTTCCACAGGAATTAAAAAAAAAAAAAGCGTAATTGTATTCATCTGAAAAGACAAAATTACATTAGTAGTTTCTTTTAAGCGCAGTAATCTATGGAAACAAATGTTCAAGGCTACCGTATGTAGAAATAACACAAACGTAGAAGTCCTTTAGTCTCACAGAAGACAATCACGAAATTACAACAACTAAAAAACTATACATAGAGGTTAGACAACATCAGAAAATGTGTCCAAAGGGAACCATCCGAGCAAAACTCTGATATATAATTTGGGAATAGGACCGATCATCAGATACAAATGGAACATACGGAGCGAAACAAGAATGAAGATAGAAGCTCGATGATGACTCATCCTGCAGCATGAATGATAATGTTATTGCATAAAGAGAGACTTGAATCATAATATTTCAAAAGGTTCAATATAAAGCAATGCAATATAGTGGTAATTTAAAGTTAAAAATTGATTTCCATTAGCTGAATATTATTTGAGAGATTTGAAGAAAAAAATATGTTATGTTTGATTTTGGTGTGGCAATTTACTTTGAACAGTATGTCACATGGCCAAATATGGAGAATAATAATTTTATGAGGTTGACATCAATATATATGACATCCAAGAGGTTGACATTAAATAAAAAAATTAAAAATCTATGATATTATGTTTAATGTTCATAAATTAAGAGGTCAACTTTAATATTATGCCATATTGTAGAATTTTGAATGTAAAAAGATGATCAATTTGAATGGAATGACCCATATCAACATTTGAAGATAAGTAAAAGTTGTGTTTGGTGTAGACATATGAATAATATGAGACATTGCAACAAATGGACAACAAAAACATAGTAGGATGGGGAAATAATCTATAGTTGACATGTATAAAAGAAAAAGGAATTTTGTTAAGGTCCTAACCCGCACATAGGTAGATCAATGTATTCGGATGTAATAAAGGTCAATATTAATAAGGCCTTTCAATAAAATAGAATAAGGTAGATCTAAGAAGACCTAATAGAAGCTTCCGCTTCTAGAAGGATCTTCCTCTAGATGTTTCTCTTAATAGACATATTTAGTATAAATAAGGGTCGAGGGTATGAAAACCCTAGCTTGAAGATTATTGTAACAGAGCGCTGCTCGATTAG